>JAPKLX010000046.1:113563-128466 GCA_026898415.1 Leonotis leonurus
CATCAAGATATGGCTCTACTAAACAAGTAAAAAGTGCGTTTATCAAATATGGACTTATTTGTTCAAGGTAATTATATATTAACCTGATTCTACATGTGTTTATTATGTTTAAAAATATAATAATTTTTGTGGATGTTTTTTATACCATGCTAGAAAAACGAGTTTGCAAAGGCGTACTACTATGAAGATGAGCCTCAATTTAAAGTTTGAATTGCATAAGAGTAAAGTTCATCTCAAGAGGAGTTCGTAGGCGCAAACGGCTCGTAAATCAAAGTTGAAACGAGGGAGAATGGGCCGAAACAAGATCGCTGCGCGAGAAACAGGGGACCCAGCGCCCGTTGGCATGAACATGAAATTCAGAGAGTTTGGGTCAGCGGCCGCTGGCCCATGTGCCAGCCGAGCCAGCGAGGTGTGCCAGCGAGCGCGCCAGGGGGGACAACGACCGAGCCATCGGTGTGCCGTAATCCAGATTTTTGGAACTCTTCCTAGGCGTGATTTTTGACGAGTGTGAATGCAATCTTTCACGTTTTGGCATTCACACTCGTGGGAGAAGACTTCTAGCATTCTTTGGGAGACTTTGGGGAAGGAAAATACATCTCTAAGCTAGAGGAAAAGGGGCATGAATCATCATTCTCCATACTACACAACACTTAGCTCCAAGAGAGAGAAGCTCCAACCTCTCTCTAAGTTCTTCACAATTTTTCCATAGTTTAGCTTAGATTTTGAAGCATTGTTCCAAGCTCTTGTTGACGGATGCGTGATCGAGGATTGACAACCCGAAGTTGCGGTTCTACACAAGGGGTTTATGTCATTTTATTTGTATTTCAATTCATACTTAAACTTCAATATGTGTAGCTAAATCTTTTGTGATTCTAGGGGAATGTAATGACTTATTTTAATTAATGGATTTGTGATATCAATCAACTCTAGCTAAACAAAGAAATTAGCTCCATCAATGTGTGTTGTATATGGCAGTTCTGTAGCCATATTTGCTTCACAGATATGGCAATTACTGATATACATATCTTCAGCTAAACAAAGAAATTACCTCCAAAGATATATACCAATCTATATTTCGAGGCCAAATCAGAGGAACCCTAGTTATGCTAGCTGAAATAATCAACGAGGGGCAACTGAATAATACCCATAAACGATGTCTCCAGCAGCATAAGAAAATCCATGATACAGTCAGAGATCACAGCAAAAAATCAAAAGCCAATATCTTACAACTGAATAGAGATAGATCTTACAACTGAATAGAGATAGGAAGACAAACGATTACATAGTTCATATAGCCATTACATTACACAGTTAATATAAACTGCCCATATTCATCCAGAAATATAATTTATTTCATAGCTGACAGTTTACATTGCAAGGAACATTACAAAAAGCGAGCAAATCTGTTACAAAAACCCAAAACTAAACTGTCATTATCATCCAGAAAATGCAAAACTAAACTGTCCATAATCATCCATGATTCATCCAGAAAATCACCACACAAAAAACCCAAAACTATAATCCATAATCTGTCCGTGATCATCCGGAAAATCTCCTTACAAAAAACCAAATAAAACACAGCTAGAGCACCTACAATATCAGCCATAATCTAGCAATCCATACAACTTGAAATACTTAACTAAACTGAACTAAAAGATTAATTAGCTCCAAGCAAACGAATTACGTATTCCACCTTAGCTTCTTCAGGTAGGCCTAAAAAGAGCTCAAGTTTCTTATCATTATCAATAAGAATTTCACAAACAGCCAACTTGTCCTTAATGGTAAACCCGTCGATTTGAGGGAGTTTATCAAAAATTTCCATCCTCGCCTGACCTAACACAGCATCATGACCAAATCGCAATGCAATTGTCTCCATCCGGGAGTTTGCATTTCGACTCATACCTTCAATCAACGCACACACCTTATCAATACCATCAACAACTTTGCGTTTAAGTCCTTTACCTTTGGGGGAAGAAGGAGATGCATCAGGTGTCGATTGATGAGTTGGATGCTCTCGCGGGTAAGACTGGTTTGCTGCACCATGAGATGACATTAAATCTTCCACGTCCATGTGACAGTTTTCATTTGGATCATATCCTTCATCAACCGGTGCATACTCATGCTCCAAATGGTTTATTGCGTAATCAAACGACCCTTCCCCATTGGCTCTATCTTTGCCAAAAATCTGTTTCCAATCCTCGTACATTGGCCAAGACTTCTTCTGAATTCTTTTCGCATTCATATCGGTCTGGAAAGACAAAAATAAATAAATATAAAAGCAAATATGTTACTTATACCCGTAAAACATAATATTAATATGACAACAAGAAACAAATATAAAGGCAAAGCATTCACACCTTAATAATTGATTCCCAAAGAGCATCATCGCAATCGATTGTATGATCTCCATTAGCATTAAACCCAACTCCACTTCGGTTAAGAATGGTGCACAATGAATTATAGTCTTTCTTCCAAATAGACAATTTAGAATTCATGTGTGGACTACCTTTTAAGTCGGTACCAGGCATTCTTTTCTTAAATGTATCTTCTAACTTATTAAGGTACCCTGCCCTAAACCCGTTGTCTGATTTCCAACCTTGGGCAACCAATTCCTTCATTGACTGAAGCAATGTTTCCTCCTCTCTTGGTGTCCAAACACGTCGTCCCTTTTCCATTCTTTTCGCCCTAGAACTAATTGCATCAGAACTACCTAAGTAATGGATCAAACAAAACATTATATATAACCATGTACAATATTAATAGTCAGTGCGAAGCTTAGGCAATAAATATGTGAAACCATAGAAGGAAGAACAATGAGATAAATTCATCAGAACAATCAGATTGACATACCCTATAAATTATATAGGCATGCAATCCATAATACACAATCCAATTGAAAACACAATAAAACACAATCCAGAAAAGAGCTATAGCCATGCATTACAATAGCTTTCAATTTCATCAGATTATTTTAAGAAAACACAATAAAAATAAGAACAAAAAGACAGAACAGAACATTCGAGTAGGACAAAACTTAAAAAAACAAAACCAAACAATCTACAACAAGGAATCGATTTATAATAGCTATAGCCATGCATTCCAATATCCTTCCTTCTTCATATCGGCAGATTATACAAACAAGATACAAGAACAAAAACCAAAAAATCAAAACATCCTCTACCATCTACAACATAGAATAGATTTCAGAACAAGCGAATAGGAAAATCGAAGAACACAACATAAAATAATCGATTTCATAACCAATTTACATATACCTCAGATTAGGAACAATCGTTGAGAACTATAAAAAATCTAAGAAAAAATCATTACAGAAAATACGAAACAATACAAACCTTCTTCGGTTGAAGTCATTCGACGGAAAATTGCGAAATTAGGAATGTATTCTCCCTTTGTTTTGTTTGAATCTGCAAAAAAATGGAGCGCCAAATGGTGTTAGAAGGCGCCTAAACCCACTAATTCTTTATCTAGTTTTCAAAATATACTACCAAACGATTTATTGTTTATCTTTATCTTACTTATCATTCTTCATCTTATCTACCAAACGCCTTATTAAGTTATCACACCTTTTTATTATAGCTACCAAACAACTTACTATTAAATTATCACACTTTTTTATCTTATCTACCAAGTACAATATTATTCACTATTCACATTATTAATATCTCACTATTCATATTAATTATCCTATCCTTCCTCATCTAATACAACCTACCAAACGCACCCTAAAAAGGTAATTATGTGATATAAAATTAAATGATGATATGCATTGGTATATAATTAAAATTTTAAAAATTTAAATATATTAGCATTGATTTTTTAGATGGTTCAAAACTGTAACCGAAATCGTCCTACACGGTTCCCTTCCAAACCGTGAACCGCTACAACTATGGTTCGATTCCGATTCTGAAAATTCAGAACCGTGAACCGGCGGTTCGAACTGAACCGTAACTGTGAACACCTTTAATTCCTTCATTATTTATAACATGTTTACTACATCTAAATAATAATGACTTAATTTTTAAAAAATAGAATATTTTACATTTAAAAAAAATCATTTTTTCAATATTTGTGTCCAAAACAGTAACATGCCATGAATAATAAGACGAAGTGAATACTAATCTCTCCGGCCACACACGTTTTTAATAGTTTGACCCGATGCATGTTTAGAAGTAGTATTTTGAATTTGTGTAAAAAAATTAATAAGTGTAGTTTGAATCTTATTTGTTACTCCCTCCATCCACCAAAATCGTTTATGTTTAAAACTTTCAATTTATACAAGTTGACCCACCACTCACTAACTCAATTTAAAATAATATTTGAAGTGAGACTCAAACTCCACTAATTATACATTTATACTAAAGTTAAAGCAAGTTATTAAAACTTGTGTCCGGTCAAATTATACACCAATTTGGTAGAGGGAGAGAGTATTATCTTTTTTATTGAATATGTGTATTAAGTGTAATTTCTATTTCATATAATTTATTATATGTAATTAAATTGTATATATTGAATTATCTTTACTATAAATGAAAATTTATAATATTAAAAATATTGATGATGAAAAAAATATCTTAAAAAAAATTAGTGGAGGAAGAGTATTCCTTAATTAATTATCTCATCACTCTATTAATTATAATTCACTGCCTCCTTTTGCCTTTTCCTTCCAATATCTCAACTATTTTATTTTTCCATTATTCGTTTTTAATTTGTGCTCTTTTCCCTGGTAATTTCCTAACAAACAAATATGGAAAATCTGGAATGGGATTTTAATTAATTTTTCTGATTCAACTGCCCATTTACAGACGTTGCGTGAATCTTCCTCTTTAATTCAATCAAATGAGAATTGAGAACAAAAAAAAATGACATCTTTTATTTCAATTATTAAGGATGTTGTGTACATAGATAGCATCCCTCTCCAATTTTTTACTCCAATATTTTTTCACTAGATTTTCACATCTCTAGCAAAAGAAAAATTTCTTATTTCTGAATTTGATTTAAAAATAAATTGGACCAACAAATTGTATGGAATATATTAGTCCACTCGTTACTAATTAAGTTAGAAATTCATGTGGAGGATGTAGTTTTCCTCATCCTATAAATTTAAAAATAAAACATTTATTTATGGTTTGTTTGATATCATGATGTCTCATTTTATATTAATTATCGTGTATTTATCTTATTATTAAATAATTAACGTGAGGTGATCATTATTTAGGTATTATAAAGTAATTAACGTGAAATGATAAATTAAAATCATTAAAGTAATTATCAAACAATGATCAACTTATTAAGCAAAACAAAAATATGCATTTGTCACTAAATTATTATTTTTATTTTAGCAACAAAATATTTCCGTTACTAAAACAAAAAATTTTTAGTAACAAATTTGTAACGGATTTATTCGTAGTAATATCGATGGTTGCTAAAAAATTTAACAACAAAATATATTATGTTACTATATATAACAACAGAATTGTAACGAAATATTCGTTTGTAAAATGGTTCCTTCAATTTTAGTAACGGAACTGTAACGAAAAATTCTGTTACTAAATTTTTAATAACGGATAATTCTGTCATTAATTTCGTTACTAAAATTTTACAACAATTCCATAACAATTTAGTTGTTAATCCGTTAAAATTAAAAACGGAAATTTTTTTTGTCAATATTCCGTTGCTTATATAATGCAAATGAAGAAATAAATATATTTTTATATATTTACCTTAGTAAGAGCAAAATGAAAGAATAAATATATTTTATAAAACTAAAATGAAGAAATCTCCTGCTGTCACATTTGTATAGATATTGACTAATTTTTATTGTCTGCAACTTTAATATTTTATATGCATTGCTTAATTTATTTCATTAATCAAGCGCTTGATTACATAAATATATATATATATATATATATATATTTAAATCAACATATAATAATTCCAGATACCCATTATTCTATCTTGTCTCTCATGCTTACAAATTAAATGATTGATTTTCTTACTCGCCAATACACAAACATAAAGAAAGCAAAACATGAATTTCTTTTTGAAAGATTTGATAGTACCATTCATTCATTAGGTATCCTAGAATTTGTCCACTAAAATGACTCTATTATCAATTGAAAGTGAAAAGAAAAGCTAGGTTTTCATAAACATGATAATATAATATTAATACTATCTCAAAATATCGAATTTAGGTATTTGTACAATGTCGAAGCAAGAAATCATGTCATATACGTTTGGAATAAATTCCACATTGAGAGAGTTGAAAGACACTATCTCATTGAAATGTTCCATACATATGCTCTTTCTTAACGCATTTTTTTAGACAAAAACTCCATTTTTTTTCCTCTTTTCTGATGGTGATTCAAAACATGGAGTGTGAATTGAACTCATGTTTGAATTGACATACTCATGCAAGTTCTTCCCTTTTGCATTAGTTAGATTCATGTCAGTAAGAGACTGAAAGTAAATTCTTTCAAAATAAACGATTTGTCTATCTATTAGAGGTGTTAAAGAAATGTATGTGTTTGAATAAATAATTTTACGAATAGATCGTATGGAATTGGAAAATATAAATATATGTATAAATAATAAGTTTGTAAAAAATCGTTAGGTACGAATAACTTAAACAAAGCAATTAACCTAAGTGTGGTTGTGTATTAATGAAACATGAATAATTACACTATATTATAAAGAATTGTAAGTGCCTTTTAATATTCCAAGGGAGGATAGTTTGCTTTAAAGCCTTTTAAGGATCATTCTTATGTGGGGAGAAAAGAATTAGTAAAAAATAAAAGAATTAGAAGAAGGGTGGCATGTGACTTTAGGGCTTCAAAATCATACAAAACCTACACAACAAAACACACACATGCTCTCTCTCTCTCTCTCTCATTCTAAACTCAAAACTCTTTGCAAAATACAATCACTTTATATTCTTCTCTCTCCAATAATCACAAACCATAATATTTTCTTGAGGTAGATAGGCACCCATCTCATTCTTTCACTGTTTGTGAATAGAGAGAAGAAGCAAAAGATATGTTCTTGATCATGGATTTGCACCAACTATAACATTACCCTCTGTAGTTCGTGTCTCTGGTGTCTGTGTAGGGGTCTCCTTCTCTTCCTCAATCCTCATACTCCCTTTTTCTCAATTGGGTTTAGGATTAATTGTGCTCCTTGGCGCATCTCTCTCTTTCTATCACTTCTGTTGTGTCATTAGTACTGGAATGAGAAGAAGCTTACAAGTCCCTCTCTGAGTGAAGCTTTATTCATGAAAAAAGGCAAAGGGGCAGTAGCAGTGACAAATGGAGTAGAAGCTCAGCTCAGCTCAGGGAAAGGAGAAGAAGATAAAGAAAAGAAAAGAAACAGAAACCAATCTCTATCTCTCTCTTTATGATCTTCTTCTGCTCTGAAGAATATCAGTAGAGAGTCCCCACTCTTTTCACTCTGCAACCACTTCGAACGTCTTCCAAAGGAAAGATAAAAATCCGATCTTGGCCTTTGATTGGGACGTTCGTCAATTTTGCTCCTATATATATATTTGAGGAACAAAGGAAGAAGGAGGAGTTGAAGAATTTAACAGTTGTGGCTACCACGCGCCGCCTACCCTCCGATTCCACCGGCGCCTTTGCTGAGTGGGTTGCTTCCTCCTCCGCCGGCGACCTTTCACTAGGGTTCAATGCCGGTCCCACCGCTGCAGCTACCAACAGTGCTGCCGCGGCGGTTGGGGGAATGTGGCCTTCCTCCGCCGCCGCCGCGACCCGTCACATCAACTGCGGCCTTCCACCGGAGTTCTTCTTCGTCGCACCCGCGTCCTCCTTTCAACACCACCACTCCGCTGCCGATGCCGCCGCAGCCACGATCAACTTCGACCCGCACTCGCTTAACGCCTCCAACGCGATTGGTGTAGGGGTGATCCCCCTCCTCACCGCCACCCCTTGCCTCGCTGCAGCCGCGGATGAAGACGCCATGAACAACGCTCGCAGCCGCGGCGGGGGTGGAGGCGGCGGCATGCAGCTCTGGCAGCATCATCAGCAGGTATCAGACTCCTCCCTTTACTTGAAGAAACCCTTGCATAGTAGCTCCGATCACGCCACTCTCCTCCAGGGCAGTGGCGGCAGCGGCGGGGTAGGCTCCTCCTCAGTCGGAACCGCCACGTGTCAAGACTGCGGCAACCAAGCCAAGAAAGACTGCCCACATCGCCGGTGCAGGACTTGCTGCAAGAGCCGAGGCTACGATTGCTCCACGCACGTCAAGAGCACGTGGGTTCCCGCCGCACGCCGCCGCGAAAGGCAGCTGATGGCCAGCGGCACCACTGCCGCCGTGGGCTCCTCCCAGTCCACCTCCGGCACCAAGAAACCCCGCCTCGGCGGCGCGTCGCAAACAACCACCGCCTCGCACACTTCTACCTCCAACAACACCCCTCCAAGAAGCTTCGACACCAACTCTAGCCATTTAGGTACAATTCTTGATCAATTTCTTCAATTAATTTAATATAATTTAATAAACATGAATGATTAATGATAGATGGAGGTATGAAGGAGTCGTCACTACCGGGGCAAGTGCGTGCACCGGCGGTGTTCAAATGTGTGAGAGTAACTGCATTAGACGATGGCGATGATGAGTATGCATATCAAGCCGTAGTTAGAATAGGTGGTCACGTTTTCAAAGGCTTTTTATATGATCAAGGCTTCGAGGCTAGGGAGGGATTCCCCGATATATCGGAATTGCATTTAGGCGGCGGTGCCGGCGGCGGCGGCGGCGGTGGAAGAAATGCCGCCTCGTCGTCGCATCAGGGCGTCGACCCATCAGATATATACGCCGGAGGATTGGTTGGAGGGTCTTCTTCTTCCTACGGAAACCAAATCAATTAAATTCAAGAAATGAAGCAAAGGTTCATCTTTTGACGACATTTCTTACTATTATTGTCTTCTTGTTGGTATAATGTGATCTTGAATATATTGTTGAAATAGTATAATTCAAGATAGAGTTGTTGAATATTTTGGTTAATTTTAAAAACCCTTTTTACTTTTTTCATTGTTTATGAGTAAATATGGTTTGAGCTCGTGGCTCTAGGTGGCCTAATCATACTCATTTTCAACAAGTCCATCATCATTCATTCCCCCAAAAAAGATAACTTCCTTTTATCCTACTAGTCATTTTAATTTCATAACTTGTGCAGTATTTATTAATAATTTATGCACACGAATCATAAATGTCATAATCGAATAGTAAAATGTGATAATCGAATAGTAATCAGATCATAATTAGTGATTTTAAAATTTAAATTGAAATCATAATCAACGATTCGATTTCAAATCATGACCGTGTGAAATATGTTCAATAACAATTTCAAAATTTAGGAATCGTGATTAGTTATAGTTTTAAATTTACAAATAAAAGAACATTAAAAATCTCAAAAATTAAATGATAATATATTAAAAATGTTCTTTTATTTATAAAGTATATGTGTGTGTATTGAAAATAATTCTTGCTAATATTTGAATATATTTGAAAATTTGAAAAGGAAATATTTAACCGTGATCAAAAATTATTTAAACATGTGTCTATATTGAAAAGAATTCATAATACATATATTTGAAGTCGTTATTATTTGTAGTTAAATTTTGTTACGACATTCTAATTTTTTGTATATAATAAAAAATATTTAACCTATTTTTATTTATATAATGAATTATTAATTTAAGGTTAACTACAAAATGATCATTCAAATTGATTTCTGATTTTAGTATATATTCGTGTAAAAGTTAATATTTGAAAACTTGATTTAATATTGTTCAACTTAGTTTGTATATCTAGATCCTCGATTAATGAGATCTATTGTACGCGATAAGTTGACCCTATTCGAATCTCGTAGGAATGCTATGCATGACTACCAATTAATAACACTATATGACTCTAATAAAAACACTTCTAAACACTCTATTCAAAAGATGAATTTTAAGCTAAACTGATTAATGCAACTAAAGAAATTAATAAACCAAATGATTGAAGCTTAGGACTTAGACATTCATTCATTCAACAATTAATATCTTATCCAATCATGTATTTGATATTCAATCACGATTCTCCTAAGTTGTTTAACATCTAACACACATATTTGATTATTAAATGACGATCCTAACTCTCGTATGTGAATCACACAAAAGAGAATTCAATAATTAAATCACAAATTCTAATTCCACGTTCCCGATTAGAATTGGGGGTTGATTAATTTTAGGTCGAACACAAGAACAATCTCTCGATCTATTCTAACGTCAAAGGCGAATTAAATGTCGATCAAGCATCTAATTCAATTCAAGTTCGAGAATTAATCAACAAGCATGGATGAATTAAGATATCAATTGAGGAATTTAGAACATCTAAATCCTAGATAAAATTTAAGCACTCATGGAGATTGGGAATAAATCAAGAAATGAATCCATAAATAAATTACTTACTAAATCAATTCCAAGATCCAAGAGTTATTTTGCTCTTCAATCCGAAGGAAGTAGCGTTCCTATTTACTAAGAAAGCGATGAAAATAGCGTCTACGGAATAAAAATGAGAGAGTATTTTTACAACTGAAAAATCTATAATTAAACGTGAAGAAGTCATGCTCTTTATTCGTGCACAGCGGCGGCTGGGGATCCAGCGCGCGCTGCGGGCTGCCTTCTGTCTTCGGTCCTCGTCGGGCCAGCGCCCCTTTGGGATTCCAGCGTACGCTGGGCTCGGCATTCTACCCTCGGTGGTTTCGCTGGGCCAGCGCCCGCTGGACCCAGCATTCTACCCGATCACGCATCGCGCCTTCAGCGCCCGCTGGACCCAGCGTTCTGTCCCACTTCAGGTTGCCACCCCAGCGGGCGTGACATTGCTAGGGCCTGCTGGATGACCTTGGCTGCCCCGGCTCGGTTCCCGGTCGTCTCTCGCACCTCTCGCTCGACCTCGGCATGCCCGATACTCTCCTCTGGACCAATTTGAACTCATTTGGCACCATCTTCGACATAATTCCACCATCTACATCAAATTCAAGACAAAATATACCATAACATAAAAAACGCACCAAACACGAACTAAAATGAATGCAAAGAAGACACGAAACACGACTAAAATACGAACAAAAATATACTAAACAACCCCCCACACTTAATCATTTGCTTGTCCTCAAGCAAAAAAAAATCATAAACATTCTCGATTCAAATCAACATTAGCACGCTAAACCATTCAATCAAGATCGAAGTGTCGCCCGCAAACCAAACCTATCGACATACACGCAATCACGATATAAACACATTCTCACATCTCCCTAACACTTAACACATTTAATTCCCCCAAAATTCTTTACGACAACAATCAAGAACGTATAAGGGTATGATCATTGGGTGTAAACATCGATGACTCACATCGAGTGGTCCCAACGCAGTTTCCCGTACTCATTATCGAGGATAAGAGGAGTAGAACCCACGAACTCGACTCATCATTCATCGTACGCCCTTCTAGCATATTTTTTTAGTTGATTTTTTTTGGAGAATTGCTTCTCGTTTTTCTCTCTCTCTCTTTTTTTAACAAGAATAAATAGGGGAATGAAAACATACAAGTGACTCGAGAGTAACACTCATAATCCGAATCATGATTGGTGTTGGCCAACGAGCTAGGCCATGTGCCCCACTAAACGAACTTAATCGAATATTTAATGCATCACCAACATACGAGCCAACCTAAGATCTACACCCAAGAATTCACATACCAAAGCTCAACATGCCAATATCAATTCTCATCAAAATATGTTCACAATAAGTCAAGCAGGAGTGCAAACAACTAATCAAGCAAGGGAAGTGGACTCAAACGAGACAAACATGCAAACAATAAGATACGACACAATCATCAAGAACTGTTTGATACTTTTTTAGTCGTGTTTTACACGACATTTTGAGTATCGTTTCATAGCTTTAGGTTTATTTTATTTTGTATTTTGGTTTGTTTATACGCCGAAATTCTATAATTGCATGTAAGTTGTTTGGTGTGGAAATTGACGCAAAATTGAGTTGTAATGATGTAGTTTGGATATCATAGGATTAAAGTTCATATCGATAGAAGTTTGTAGCCGCAAACGGATCTAAAATCGGAGTTCAAACGAGTGAGAACGGGCCGAAACAAAATCGCTGTGCGCGAGGGACAGCGCCAGGGGCCCAGCGGCCGCTGGATCCGAGCGCCGGACCTGAGACTCGGCTGGGACAGAAACGCGAGCCCAGCACCCGCTGGACTCTCCGCGGGCGCTGGGCGTAATTTTTGGACGCGTTTTATGCTATTTAAAGCCCATTTTTGGGCGTATTTTCTATCCCAACTCATACTTTCTCTATTTCAAACCCTAGAACACTTCGATTATTCAATTTTTATTGTAATTTCGCATCGGGATGAAGGATTGATGGTGAGATTAACGCTCAATTCAAGATTTATTGTTAGTAAGTGTCTCTTATTTTTGAATATTGAATGGATTGATTTGTTTTTCTCTACCTAGTTTTATGGATTTCTTGATTAATTATTGATTGTTCTTGATTCATGCTTTATTGATTAAACTTGTGCGTAATCGAATTGAATGCTTGATCACCATTTAATTACCTTTGTATTCTAGATGTGATTGAGAAATAAATCTAGAATTTGACCTAGGGTTTAATCATCAATAATTCCAAATCGGAAACGTAGGAATTATATTCGTTGTTAATTGTGATTTTTCTATTGTGTAATTTAAATACGTGAGTTAAAATTACCGCTTAATTATCAAATACGTAGTTAGATGATTAAGCAACTTTAGGAATTGATTTATTAATTACGAATCAATGTTCTTAATTGAGGAATTCTTCTTAGGGTAATTTAATACGGGTGTCTTGATTACTGTCTAATTAAAAATACGTAAGTAATTAATTAGACTAACTATTAAGAAGCTCTTAATGAATGAACAATAGCATGAGTTTAGGAGAATGATTTAATTGATTTTAGATTTTCTTAAATTTAGGCCCTTAAATCCGGAATTCCACCTTTTCATTATTTTGTTTATTTATTTTATTTCTTATTTCTCCTGCTTATTATTGGTTTAGAGTGTAGGATTTTCCATTTATTTATTTTTAATAACACTTAGGATTAAATCGTCATGTTAAGCTTTCCAAGAAAGAGACAACCAACCCCCCACACTTAAAATCATGCTACGCCCTCGTAATATGTAAGAAAGAAGGGAGAGAAGAAACTTCCTTTATGATTGAAAACAGTCGGCAACGAGCTAGAAGCCGAAGGACGTCCAATTCGCGTACCTGCACACATGAAAATAACAACACCCAAGAGCATAAGAAGAGAAAAGAAAATAAGAAAAAGAAATGAAAACAAAAATGAAAAAGAAAGAGACAACCTATTATGTCGGGTCCTGAGGATCTATTTTGTATATCTAGGTCCTCGCAATTAATGAGATCTATTGTACGCGATAAGTTGACCCTAGTCGAATCTAGTAGGAATGCTATGCATGGCTATCAATTAATTACATTATAGGACTCTAATAAAAAGAGTTCTAAACACTCTATTCAAAAGATGAATTTTAAGCTAAACTGATTAATGCAACTAAAGAAATTAATAAACCAATGGATTGAAGCCTAGGATTTAGACATTCATTCATTCAACAATCAATATCTTATCCACTCATGCATTTGATATTCAATCATGATTCCCCTAGGTTGTTTAACATATGACACACATATTTCATTATTAAATGGCGATCCAAACTCTCGTATATGAATCGCACAAAAGAGAATTCAATAATTAAATCACAAATTTCAATTCCACGTTCCTGATTAGAATTGGGGGTTGATTAATTCTAGGTCGAACATAAGAACAATCTCTCGATCTATTCTAGCGTTAAAAGCGAATTAAATGTCGATCAAGCATCTAATTCAATTCAAGTTCGAGAATTAATCAATAAGCATGAATGAATTAAGATATCAATTGAGGAATTTAGAACATCTAAACCCTAGATAAAATTTAAGCACTCATGGAGATTGAGAATAAATCAAGAAAGGAATCCATAAATAAATTACTTACTAAATCAATTCCAAGATCCAAGAGTTATTTTGCTCTTCAATCCGAAGGAAGTAGCGTTCCTATTTACTAAGAAAGCGATGAAAATAGCGTCTACGGAATAAAAATGAGAGAGTATTTTTACAACTGAAAAATCTCTAATTAAACGTGAAGAAGTGGTGCCCTTTATTCGCGCGCAGCGGCGGCTAGGGATCCAACGAGCGCTGCGTGCTAGCTTCTTTCTTCGGTCCTCGCCGGGCCAGCGTGTGTTTGGGCTCGACATTCTGCCCTCGGTGGTTTCGCTGGGCCAGCGCCCGTTGGGGTTCCAGCAGCCGCTGGACCCAGCATTCTGCCCGATCACGCTTCGCGCCTTCAGCGCCCGCTGGACCCAGCGTTCTGTCCCACTTCAGGTTGCCACCCCAGCGGGCGTGGCATTGCTAGCGCCCGCAGGGTGGCATTGTGTAGTACCCCGAAATACTGTAACTGTAATTAAATGATGATTAAGGTTTAATTAGGGCATTGCATCCTTAAGAGAATATATTTATGCGATTAAGAAGAGTTTGAAGAATCCATTATATGAATTAGAAGAAAGAATCTCGATTATTTTGTTAAGAAAGAAAATGGAATTTATTAATTCCGTATTAGAGATAAAAGAGAGGGGTTGAGATAGAATAAATTCAGACGAAGCATACCCCTCAAAAGAGAAAAATTTTATCTATTAAATAATATAGAAAAATGGAATTAGAAATTTCATTAAGCTAGAAAACAGACAAAATAGACAATAAAAATTTATTATTGCAATTTCGGCAATAATTAAATAAGTTTTC
>JAPKLX010000046.1:134555-276525 GCA_026898415.1 Leonotis leonurus
ATCATCATCATCATCATCATCATCATCATCATCATCATCATCATCATTATTATTATTATTATTATTATACAAATCAGGTAGTAGTAGTTATTATTATGCTTCTACTTTATATATACCTTAGTTCTTGCAAGGTCGCCATCAACAATTTCTAGAAAATAATAAATTGTACACAATAAAACCAAAATTAGGACAAGAGTTCCGCACTCGAGAGACTCGTACATCTAATGTAGATCCACTCGCGTTCGACGTTGGTTCGAACTCGAATTTTCGGGCAACAAACCTTGGTTGAGGCTCTTGGATAGATGATGTTCTTATCAATGATTGCTGGGTTTTAATTATCTGATAACTATTGACCTCGAAGCCAAAGCCGGCCATTAATGGAAACTAGCATAAGGGTATTTTTTTTTTTCTATTTAAAATAGTGATATTTTGGGATAGTGTATATAGCACTGCTTGCTAGTTGCTACTATATTGGATGGAAGTGGTATATGAGCATGATATATCGAATTTTTTTTTTTTTGATTTTTTTTGTTCTAATAATTTGTTGCATGCATGCAAAGATAGGGACAAATTAGCTGTGTGGGTTTGATTATTTGACACACACACACACATATATATATATATATATAAAGTAGGAAGTTAGTGTGAGAGAATAATGCAGCACTGCTTACTACACTGTTATTTGATTAATTAATGATTTTAATGTTTCCAACTGCGGCTTCTCTGCATTTTCTTTTGCCTGCAATCGACTTTTCGCCGTTTCTCTCGTCATTTGCTTTTCTTTTTCTCTCATTTCTCATTTTCTTCCGTTCGGCAAAGAATTTATTTTTGAAACGAAGTCAATTAACCTAATTCTGTCAAACTTGAATTAGATTTTTTTGAAAATTTGAGGCTCCAATTTATCTGAAGTTTGGTTTGAGTTTCGAAAACAAAGCATGAGTTTTGATTAATTTTTTAATTTCAAGTTTATGGGCACTTCTATTTAGATATATATATACACACACATATATAGGGTAGAATGCAATGAGAAGAATCATATCTTAAGTCGGAATCAAAATTTATGTAATTTACGTATTATTTTGCTGCATTACACGTAGTATTTTATTGTATAATATGATAATGCATTTTTAACCAATGTATTATATGCATAAATTTGATACATACTTAATTCGGACCATAAATCTTATAATGATCAAGGATCCATATAAGTTATTAATTTCTACTTAAGCACTGATTCTCATTTTATCCATTCCATTTATATTATATTCAATGAATGAGTTGTTTTCATTGAATGGTTTCTATAGGTAATTTCATTTATGTGACCATTATAATACATTGGAGTAATTTTGTGTTTTCATTAACTGTTTTAAAATTAATTTAAGCTCGGGAAGGGGAGGTGGACACTATAAATTGCTTAATTTCACGAAGAATTTAACTTCTTTGATATATTTGTTATTTCAATGGGTTTTTTAACTGATTTATTAGGGAAAACACATTATATACGTATGTACTCCCTCTGTTCATTTAATTGTGGTCACTTTTTCTCTTTTGTTTGTTCATTATAAGTGACTATTTTTTTTATTTTAGTAAAAATATTAACCTTCAACTATCACTTTTACACACTTAACTACCACTTTTACACACTCAATTACCACTTTCTTATTCTCTGTGTCAAAAAATGAATGAGCCACATTTAAGTGAACGGGGAAGGAGTATATATTAGAACACAAATGTTAAAACCTTTAAATTAACTTTGGGATGATAAAAATGGTTATATATTTATCCCTTTAAATCACCACGTGCGCGAGTTTTGTGACGACATGTAGATCGAGCATTCTGAAATGATCTGCACATCACTTTACCTTTGTGAAGAAAATTTTACAAAAAAAGAAGTAAACAAGTATTATTTTAAATTTTATACTTAATGGTTGTGTTAACTCTGACGCATAAATTATATTTTCTCTCATTTATTCATTCAAGAATAAAAAATTAAAAAAGTAAATCTTTTTCTCATCCATCATTTTAGAGGCATAAAAAATTACTCCCTCCATCCCCAACTAAGATGAGGCATATTCATGTTTGTGTCGTTCAAATTACGTTAAGAACGTATTACATTTTAGGATTCATTTATTACACATACAAATTTAAATAATACTACATCCATCCACCAAGTTTCTTCTCATATTTCCTTTTTAGTCCGTCCACCAAGTTTCTTTCCACTTTCTTTCTATTTTTGACAATCTTTTACTCCACTCACAACTCAACACATCATCAATAATGTGGGTCTCGTTCTCTACTAACTACACACTACTCAATATATATTATCATTAATGTGGGCCCCTTACTCCACTCATTACTTAATACACTTTACACATCATCAATAAAGTGAACCTCATTCTCCACTAACTACACAACACTCAATACACACTATCTACTAAGTCAAACAATTTATTAAAACTTGTGTCGGGTCAAAGTGGGAACATCTTTGGTGGACGAATGTAGTATATATTTATATCATCAATTTATAATTTTTTTCAACTCTAAACAATACTCCTAATTAATTACCGTGCTGAAAAGAAGCGCCCCATTTAGCCGAGACGAAAGGAGTACTGTATATCTTCCTTAGATCAATATACATACAAGGCTTTCCTTATCTTTGTTCTTATTGGGCTCTTTACGGATTATGGACTTTTTTACTTTGTTCTTTTACCCATCACTTAAAAGAAAATTCACAACTTTTAAATTTCCAGAATATATAAATCAACTTACAATTTTCTCCTTATGTGAACTTTCTTCAATCTAAGTTGAAATTAATGTAGCATATATAATCCACGTCTTTACACACTATAATTTTTTATTTATTTTAGTAACAAAATTTTTCTGTTATTAAAATAAGAAATTTTGTTACTAAAAGTTTTAGTAACAGATTTGTAATGAATTTATTTATAGTAATATAGATGGTTGCTAAAAAATTTAACAACGAAATATTTTCCATTACTATATATAACAACGGAATTATAACAGAATTTTCGGTTTTAGAATGATTTCTTCAATTTTAGTAACGGAATTGTAAATGAAAATTCCGTTATTAAATTTTTAATAGTGTTAATTGTTAAAACTACCAAATTATCAAAATCACAATAAAGAAAATACCCACTTCCTAAGGGTACATAAACAAAATACCCACTTTTGACTTTCATCCCTTCCATTACTCGATTTTTGTGCAGTCAAATTGGCTAACTTAAATTTCACCTACCTAATTAGAGAGATTTTTTAGAATATTTTCAGGTAATAATCTCTTAATTCATATTTTATTCGATAGAATGTAAATACCATCCAATTAGAGGTATATACCGCCCACTTAAATACGAGCGGCATTTGTGTATTTACATTATTTACGAGCGGCATACATGCTTTTAGATTTAATCATTATTTCTGAATCTGCCAGAATCAATACCGCCCGGAACGGAGAAAATACCGCCCGTGACCCCACATGGGCGGTATTTGCGCTCGTTAATATTTAACGGGCGGTATTGATACTATGTTGTTGATATATGTTTTCTACACTCGAATATATGTACAATTGTTTTGGAGTAGAGGGGAGAGAGAGAGTGTGTAATTAATTGAGTAGGTGGGTGGGTCAAACAAAAAGTGGGTAATTTGTTAATGTTTATTTAACTTTGGGTATTTTGTTGATGTAGTAATTGAAAAGTGAGTATTTTTAATTTTCTCCCTTTTTAATAACGGATAATTCCGTCATTAATTTTGTTGCTAAAATTTTACAATAATTTCATAACAATTCCGTTGTTAATCCGGTAAAATTTAAAAACGAAAATTTTTTTCGTCACTATTTTATTGCTATATAATGTATTTTATGTAGTGACATTTGAAATAATTTCATTATATATTAACATATATATATATATATATATAAATGATATGCAAGATCCTACATCGAAAAAGGTTGCCGTATGACCAGAAAAAAAAATTAAATTTAAAAATTAGGAAAAATAAATAAATTCAAAAGTATTTGAATTTTATGACTCCTCACTTTTTTATAAGATATGTCCTAGCTGTATACTCCATGCGTACCAATAAGCATAACATAAAATTTTTGGATATGGTTGTTAAGAAGAGTGTATAAAGTAGTGTAAAAGTGATAAAGATGGTAGAGTTCACACCTTTTTAAAGGAATAACTTTTACTATTTTAGAAATGTGCCAAACTTAGTGGGACGTCCAAATAAGAGAATTGTGTCAAGTTTAATGGGACAACGAGAATATTATGCAGTAGAATAAAATTTGGTTTAATTCATAAGTTGTGCTCATTTTCTTATTTAAGGATTATCTAGTAGTATATGCGAATTTGATTATTCAAAATTTATAGAAACCCCATCCCCAATACAAGGAAAAAAAAGTAAAAGAAGTGCATGATCTTAAGAATTGTTGGAAAAATAATCGAGATACGGGGAAAACAATGCTTTGAGATTACAACAAGCTGAACATAAAAGTAGAAGGTTAAAATTACAATAAAACTAAAACTAAAATGTAAACAAACTTTAAAAGTCGAGTCGAGGAAGGCCTCTTTCCGCAAGACGAGATACGCCCCGACTAGTGCTCACGGTCCGGCGTATCGTCCCCAAAGATAAAACGACTTCGTCCTTTAGAGTAGTAGCACCACAAACTCTAAAGGCCCCGACGAACTTGACGAGGTATGAGAACCGAGCCAACAATGCTCCTAACACAACTATAATGATAATGTATGCAAACGGAGAGAAGAGAGAACACTTCAAGTGTTGGTGTCTTGAAAATGAGCTCTCAAGTCCTCATTTTATAGCACCATGGGGAAATATCATTGGTCACACCATGAATGCTTGACATCATGATAATAAACCTTATCATAATGGAGTTGAAGGTTACATAAGTTGAAAGGTCAAAGGTCATGCAACCTTTGGTTGCAACTTTGCAACTCACGTCACTTTTTAGTCCATAGAGGACCTCCACATTGTTTGTCATCCAACCCACAAATGGGCTTTCCAAACTAGTGGTCTCAAATAGCCCAAAAGGCTTATAATCAAAACTCTACTTTGTAGCAATTCATTTTCACTCACCGAATATAAAACAATTTTGAATCGAGTCTACTACAATATATCAACTCCAACTATTTAATTCTCAAAGAATTAAATATACACACATCAAATTAATTAAGAACCCTACAAGTTCAAAATCAATTTATCCAACAAGAATATCATCACAATTCACACTAAATAACTTCTTATAGTTATATCAGTCAAATTGTACTGAGTCAGATTATTAGTCAACCTAATAAAGTCAAATATGAATCCAATTTGTTAAAATTCTACATAACCTAAATGCGAACCAGATTTACATGCAAATCAAACACGACACGACATGTTATCGACATGATAACAATTATAATTTATACTACAAGAAAAATGATATAAATCATAAAATTACAATAAAAACAATAATAATGCATAATCGTCAAATTTAAGCAATATATTTACTTTTATATTTAAAGAGAATATAAAATATTATTGAAAATGTTTTAAAATTACTTTGCTTTAAAATATAAATTATTTATATATTTATGTTATTAGTTAACCCAAACTCGACTTGCACCCGATACGATAATCTCGTGTTCTTATCGGATCGACCTGAACTCGATAAGGTTTGATAGTACTAACCTATTAATTTTATGCGTGTTTGTATCGATTTATTATGTCGTGTCACAAATTAACAACTTTATATATAGTTGTGATATACTTTGTTCGATTATAATGCTCTATTGCATAACGATTAACATTCATTGTTGGATAGGCATATCTTATTAAGTTATTAAAATATTAAAAGAAATCGTCGAACAACATGACCTTAAATTTTATCAATCTATCATTTGTTCATTAAAGTAAACATAAAGTTAATAGAATTAATTTTATCAATTTATTTTATTATGCAAAGTAAACAACACTTTAATGTATTGATGTACATCCTTGGCATTTCTGATCATATATATATCATAATATATAATATAAAGAATGAAAAGAAAAAAAAACTAAAACCCTAATTAGTTTGTTCCTTGGAAATAAAATTAGGTTTAATTGATCCTATTCCTTTTGCTTCCACTCCAAGCCTATGAATCTGCATGGCGAAAACCTAACCTTATACTCCGAAATGGTCTCTAGCTTGGGCGACCAAAGCTGATCCTTGGGCCCCAC
Organism: Leonotis leonurus; assembly: GCA_026898415.1. Taxonomy (NCBI): domain Eukaryota; kingdom Viridiplantae; phylum Streptophyta; class Magnoliopsida; order Lamiales; family Lamiaceae; genus Leonotis; species Leonotis leonurus. The sequence continues at coordinate 140,793 of JAPKLX010000046.1, forward strand.
CAGCTGACTGTAATCCTTCTGCAACTCCGGCGTGCTGCACAGGAATCCTCCGCCGCCGCCAACCTCTGCCTCGGCGGGGGCGCCGGCGATCAACCTCGCGATGAAGTCCGGAATGACCTTGATCAATACCCTACCGTCGGATCCCTTGAGGTACTCGAACGGGCAGTCTTTAAACGTTAGGGCGACTTCGCGGTGGGGGGCGAGGGCGGCGAGGGAGGAGGTGGAGAGAACGGTGTGGGTGGCGGCGAAGTCGAGGGGGAGGAGGAGGTAGGTGTGGCCGCGGCGGAGCTCGTCGTCGATGGCTAGGGAGGGGAGGGGGTGACCGATGAAGAAGGAGGAGGCGGCGCAGACCATGTGGTCCGGGAACTCGAACATGATCTCGCCGGCGAGGCGCTTGCGGCGTCCGGTGAGGATTCTGGTGTCGCCGCCGTGGATGATGAGTTTGACGGCGGAGGAGGGGTGTGGGCAGAGGCAGGCGTTTCCCATTGTAATAAATATATATAATTAGGTGTCTGATTTTTGGAGATGATAAGAATCAAGAAAATGAAATGAATGGATGCATGGATTAATTATTTTGGCTTATATTTATATATAGATTGGTTGGAGGGAGAGGAAGGGAGGATTAATCTTGACTTTGAGCAAGTCATCCAAATACTAATATACATATTGCAAACTGTATACAATTCTACATATACAGAGAAAGAGAGAGAGAGAAGAGAACAGTCAGTTAAGTCGGCTATTAATGATTGGTTTGGATCTAAGAATCCCTGAACCAAATTACTGCACTACTTTCTTATTCTATTCAACCATCTTTCAATAGATCAACGGGGTGTTGGCTGAGTTTATGTTTATAAGCTTTTAAATTCTTTGAAACTGCCGCAAATTACACTGAATTTATAAATTGTAAAATTAAGCATTTTGAATTGATAAACTATTCATATTCAAAATATAAATAGTTCAACTCTAACTTATTTATTTATAAATTTATAAGTTGCAACAAAATAGCATAAATAACCCAACAATATTTTATTATTACCATATTTATCCCAAACATATACTTATGTTCATTATAATATAAATTTCTATTGACGACATGTGGTCGATGGGGATAAATAATTACTATGTATATCATATATATATATTATATCATATAAATTAGTGATATTTGATGTTTGTACCTAATTTTATCATATGTACTAAGTTTTTTTGTAATTTAATTAAACTATCAAATGTTACTCATTTTCTAGATACCCGTAATGAAGGGCGGATTTAAATTTTATATTTGGGGTGAATTAAAAAATAAATTTTTTACAGTACTACTCCCTCTGTCCCAGCCCATTAGTCCATCTTTCCTTTTAAGGGTGTCCCAAACTATTAGTCCACTTTCCATTTTTGGCCCATATTACTACTAACCCAACTACTTATCACACTTAACCCAACCCAATTAACAAATTAACCTAATCCTATTAGGTTTCTAATTATGGGCCGTACAGCACCAACCCCTCCCTCTCTCCTTTCATTCTGCGACAATCTTTCTCTCTCCCTCGATCGATTTCTCTTCAGCCTTCTCTGCCCACCCTTTGCCTGAAACCCTACCACCGTGATGAAATCACCTAAATTGGAGATGATTTCTGAGTTCAATCTCGTCGAATCTCCCCCATGGCCACCCCTCACCCCCGCTGTGATGAAAACCCTAGATATCCAACCCGAAATTTCTCACCCTTCACTGGTTGGAGGTGGTGAATCATTGCTATCCCAACCAAGGGCGAAGAAGAGAAGTCGTGTCTCGGAGTGGATGGCCACCATGCATACTTTTGACGCGTCGGCGGTGTCATCTTCACAGATCTGTGGTGAAACCCTAGACTTCTCCACCGATATGTCTCTGTCGCCCTCTCCTGTGGTGAAACCCTCTCCTGTGGTGAAACCCTCTCATGTGGTTTCCACTTTTCTGAGCGGCGGTGAGGAGTGTGGCGACGGTGGGGACTGGACTCCGGTGATATGCAACTTGTGTGGTCTTCTCCAGACACCTCCTCTGCATTTATCGAACTACTGTATGCCTCAAGAGATACTCCATCTCTTGGATTATGGATTCTGCCAGAAGGTGGGGGGAGAGGCTGAAGAGAGAACTACGTATGGGGGGCAATATGCAGCTGCTAATTCTGATTTGAGTCTTGCATTGTCTCGTACAGGAGGCAAATTGGTGAGATCTTTCCACTTAATCTGATTTCTGATTATAGGTTAAGTGAAATCATTATGATGTTTATGTGATTCTGGTGATGCTGGTGATTGTGGTGATTGTGGTGACTGTGGTGATTGTGTGTGCTTCTGTGGTGATTCTGGTGATTGTGGTGACTGTGGTGATTGTGTGTGCTTCTGTGGTGATGAATATTGCATGTGATGAGCACGGTTTGAGATCTTGAGTTATAGACTGAAATGATATAAACTGGGCTAAGTCGGTTGCTTGGTTTGATTGATGTAATTGTGTGTTGATTGTGTTCTTATGCATACTGAAATGTAAAAGCTGAATTGATGATATGTTCATAAACCATACTACATTTCATTTATAGGGTAAAAGCAATAATGAATGACATATGTGCATATATAGAAGTCTTAATTCAATAAGACTTCTCACACTGCACATATGCCTACATTTACAAAATCTATTTAGCTAGCTATCCCCCCAACATATACATAACTACCTCCCAACATTTACAAAGCCAAGTGTCCTCTGAATAATTAGTTCATCCACTGTCCTCTGAATCTATTAGGTCATTAGGTCATCCACTGTCCTCTGAATCAAAGCCAAGTGTTTCCATTAGGTCATCCACTGTCCCAACTAGCTGTCCATTCTCAATTAAATAGCTAAAGCATTCTTGCACAAGCTGTTGAGGAACTTCCAAATCTGTTGGAAGTTCATTAGCTCTAATTAATGCATCCTTCTTCATGTGTGGGATCTTGTATGAATTCTCACCCTTCACCTTCATTATCTCCATCATACACCCCTGTAGACTTAAGAACACCTTGTTCAATGTCATAGGAGACAGAGATTCATATGAGTTCAACACTGCACTAACTAATTCTGAAACATTGTAGCTTGCTGTCTCAGTCTGTATACTTTGTATGCACCTAAACCATCCCAAATCATTGACATTAGTGTCAGGTGAGTTGGGTGGTTGACACACTAATGTAATGTCAAAGCCATTCTTGGTAGCTGCCTCTCTGAACTCAGGATCAGAGTCTTTGATGTGTGGCTTAGCATTGTCCTGTTGGATGAAAATCTTTTTACTTGCCCCTTCAGGCCACTTGGCCATTATGTTTGGTATAATCTGCATTATAAGGTAAGATAACTTTGTAGGTAAGAACATTAATGGCAAGACACATTTATAAATTGCAGTAATTAATGCAACAGTCATTCATTGAATGAAAGAACATTCATTTCTTGCAGTCATCTATTGAAGTTAAGATACAACCATACATAGGTGCATTACATTTGACACATAGCTCCCTAGCTTTCCATACCTTTTGAATCAAACACTCCTTGATAACCTCTTTGGTTATAGACTGAATTGGTTTCTCTTCTAATGTGCCTTTAGCCCTATTCTTGCTCTTTCTTTTTGCTGGAACATGTTCAGTGAAGGGGAAGATCCCTATCTTCCCATCGAACACTACGTTGCCATTATCATCAAATAGTGGCCTGCAAACTGCACACATGAACATGACTTTGGTGATGAACTTCTTGCTCTTACACGTCCTATGTGGTTCGGCCTCCCCCGATGTGAGGTAGAACTTGTGGGATGATTTAGAGATGTAGAACCACTTCTCATCTATGTGTATAGTGTTATTCATGCTCTTAAATTTCAGAATGTTTAGCATACGATCAAAATACAATGCATCTAATGAAAAACTTAGCCTTAAAAGCTTGTTAGGAGCTGTAAGATCAGGTTTGATGGCATTGCTGTGTGCTTTGATCAGTCCTTTATTAACCCATCTCCAAACCGTGCTCTTGCTGCAATTTATACCACGAGCTAATTTTCTAATTGTTGCTCGTTTGAATAGCTCTAGACTTTGAATGAGGTCCAAGTCTATTTGCACTCTTTTAGGCCTTGGTGTGCACTTTCTTGAATGCACCTTCAATATCTCACCCATGGCGTTTTTCTGTTTTGCAGCACCCCATAACCGAGAAACAGTACGGGCGCAGCAGTTGAATCGCGTGGCTGCATCCTTCATGGCTCCTCGTTTGAGCTTGCCGTCCTTCGAATTTAGAAGAAGTAGTTGTAGAATCTCTTCTTTTGTTTCTGGTTTAATATCCTTTTCTTTCCCCATTTTGTGTAAGAATTTTGATGAAGAAATGTGTAATGTTTTTTCTTAAAGTAGGTAGTGGACATATTTGTAGAACAAATTTAGTGGGAGATTCAAATTTGGATCACTTTTGTGCTATTGGCGCAATTTTTTCAATTTCAAAATTTTGAAGTGCATTTTGTCACACTCTTGTGCTTTATTTATGTTTTTAAATTTTTGTCTACCAATGAATAATGATTTCATTAATCTGTAAATTAGTTAATGTGAAAATATAATGAGTAAAATAATCTTCTAAATATATTACCGACACATTCATGTAAAATCAAGTTTGTTTAAATAATGAGTATTTAATTGTTGTGTTAATTAAAAATAATCTATTAAATTATTTTAATTATAAAATCTCCAACATTTAGGAAAAAAGAATACATAAAATAAATGAAATAAAGGACAAGTACTTAAATGGGAGAAAGGGGTTAAGGAATTGCTTAAAGGAGACTAATAAAGTGAAAAGGGAGTTGCATTGGTATGCGTAGAAAAAGCATAATGGACTAATAAGGTGGGACGGAGGGAGTATATTTTATATATGTACAAAATTTTTAGAATGGACTAATGTGTATTGAACCTTAAATATATTATATATATATATATATATATATAATTGAAAATTTTGAACGTGCACTGTTTCAATATGTAGATCCGCCTCACTGCGTAATAATATTATGTGATTAATAGACACTAATTTTGTATATTGAAGAAACTAATTTTATTATAGTGGATAAACGTGTATATGTAAAGGATCATATATGATTTTGTATAAATAAAAGGTTAAAGGTCTCTAAAATTTCAAATTTATATTAAAATAGCATTTAACTATACTATTCATTTACTTTTTCAAAAAAAAAATTTATTTGATATCACATGACTAATACACATCAATAATAAGCTAGTAGCACCTCAAGGTAAGTATATTGTAATATTGATCGATAATTTCTACTGCATACGTAGTTTGATACATGAAATTCAATTTGGATTATTGACTTTAATACCTACCCTAAGACAAATATATTAGTGCATACTCACTCCGTCCCATTAGTAATGACCCGCTTTGACCAAAACTGTGAAAGTTTTTTAGTCAAAGTGAGACATTATTAATGGGACAAAGGGATACTTCTTTTGTCTCACTTTCGTAGATCTTACAAAATAATGCATCATTTGTCATTTTGGTAAGTCTCACATTAACATGCACCATTCATTTTTAACATGATCATTTTTAATAATACTTAGGCCCCGTTTGGTAGGGGTGTTTTAGCATGTTGGGCTAAAATAAACTGCCCATTTCCTTCGTTTGGTAGCAAAGGTGATATTTCAATGGCCCGTCTTTATAAACACGGCCCGAACTGTTTGGCCTAGAAATGGAGGGTTTACTAACTAGAGAATGAGGTGATATTATTTCTAACCCATCCAAATAGTAAAAGACGGAAATCTTTTACAGACAAAAATACCCTTCACATTTCATTTATATTTTGAAGATCAGACGTCTTCTTCCTTCTCGACATTTGCCAAAGAACTCGCGGAAGTCCTTCCTTTGATTCGAAGATTCTGAGGAATTAATTCTTCTTGAAGGTAAGTTATTGTTTTCACAGCTACAAAATCGTTCAATTCTCCTTCTTTCTCTTTGGAATCGTCAGAAACTTTTTGCAATCTGCCATTGAAGGTAAGTTATTGTTTTCATCTCATTTTTTTCTTCGAAGCTGGGGCGACGAGAACAAAACATAGCCAACAAATTGGGAGACCCGATTGAAGTGGGTGCGACGCAATTTTGAAGAACCCAACAAATTCGAGCGACGCAGTGGAAGGCAGTGTAAGAGAAGGTAGGTCCATATTTTTTTCCCCTAATTTTTTGTTTGATTCGCCCTTCAGATTGCAAGATTAGGGTTTACAAATTATTTTTATTGCAAGCTAGGGTGAGGCAATATAACTTCATTGGAATCTTCCTGCTGATTAATTGATTTGAAAATTTTGGTGTCTTATTTTTGGACAACTAAATCGCATCTGTTTCGTCAATGGCCCAAGACATTAGTGAAGAAATGGCTCAACATCAAAAGCAGAACCGAGGATTTTCACGCCCATGACATCATTTTTGGAGGTAAAATTTTCATATACACTGCAAAATGGTAAATCTAATTTGGGATTCTGAGAAAGTGAATAATTGAATCTTTTATTTGTCTGACAATTCTTCCTGAGATTAATTAGAAGGTGCCCCCGTTCAATTGGTGTATGAATTTATGAATTTTGGATTTGCTGAGATCTTCTTCTTACATTCTGTATTCATATCTCTGAAATTACCTAGAATTTATTTCAATTGGTGTATGAATTTATGAATTTTTTCTATTCTTATTTTTCTTTTTGGATTTGTAGAGAGATCAACTCGAAGAACTTCTGATCGCGTTCGTCGAAGTAAGATTGATCTTGATGCCTCCCAGCTCACAGATGTGCATAACTACAAGTGTGTGTGTGTGTGCGCGCGTGTGTTCTTATTTTACCCTTTGATGAACTCTAGTTGTGTATGCGATCATTCAATAACTAGCTGCTTACAGAGCAAATCCTTTGTTTTTATTACCAGAGTCTTTGTGGCAACATGGAATGTGGCTGGTAAATCTCCCCCTACTTATCTAAATCTTGAGGAGTGGCTCCACACCTCACCCCCAGCTGATGTTTATGTCTTAGGGTGAGTTAATTCAGTTGAGAAACTGTCTATGTTTGTCTTGTCTCAACTGTGTTCCTAGTACTAATGAGAAGGTTGTTTGCAATTCTTAAGGTTTTAAGAAATTGTACCTCTGAATTCTCAAGGTGGCATCGTTTTGTTGTAGTGCAGATTGTTTTGGCATTGTTTTTAGCTTAGTACTTCATCTTGTTTGATGTATTTTCTCACGTCGAGGTTGGGCGGCTTCGATGGTGAACTCGGGTCTTCCCGAATTTCTTTGTAGCGCCTTTTACTATTTATGCAATTATCGTTTTCCGACCAACATTAATTTATGCTCGTACTTTGTTACGATTCAAATGAATTTATTTACTGAAGTTGCCCTTGAATGACATTTTGGTAAATACAAGAATATTACAAGGGCAAAATGATGAAAATAATTTTATAAAAATATAGATGAAAATAAATTAAAATTAATTAAAATTAAAATGATGAAAATAAATTAAAATTATTTTATATATTATATTTTTATTTTCTAAAAATATAGATGAAAATAAGTGAAAATGATATGTTAAAATCATATTTTATATGTCATGGCATTTTCATAATTTAAAAAAAAGTTAAGGGGCAAATTTGTAATAGCGCCACTTTATCTAAGGTTTAAACACTCCTACCAAACAACATATAAATTTTATCTCACTTTCTATCTTCTCTACCAAACACAAATCCATATTAAACTTAACTCCCCATTTCCCAACACACTATATTATATCTATCCTATCCCACTATATCCTAACCTATCTACCAAACGGAGCCTAATAAATCTTTTTAGTGGGTCTCAATCTTCACTATCACTCAAATTAACTACTCCCTCTGTCCCGCTAAAAGTGGTCATGTTTCTTGTTTGGATTGTCCCAATAAAAGTGGTCACTTTCCCAAAAGAAAAAAGTTTTAACTTTAAAATACATCACTACTACTTTATTCAAACACAACAATTTTGTTTCTTAATCTCCGTGCCGATCATTTTGTGGCCGCTTCACTACTACTTTATTCAAACACAACAATTTTGTTTTTTAATCTCCGTGCCGATCCTTTTGTGGCCGCTTTTAGTGAGATTGAGGAAATATATTTTATTAAAAATCGCAATAGGTCAAATAGTTATCTTTTTGTAAGAGGCCGGAGAGTACGAATTAGTAAAGAAATCGAGTTGGCTACCTTTTCACTTCAATGGCCGTTCAAATGCACTAAAATGAAATTTATAAATATAGAATATAACATCTCTTAATTTCGATGAATATATATAATAATCAATCGAGTTGAATTATTCAAGAAGCTAATTAATCAATTTGCATGGTTTTTTTTTTTTTTTTTTTCATTCAACAACGACATGCCATTGATTAGAGGTGTCATTGATTAGAGGTAGTAATTATAGTTTGTTTATAGTTGATGAGAATGAATGTTAGTTATGTTAAGATAAGTTCAAAATGGATTATGCTCCAAGATGATTGTTCCATCGTCTGTAATAGGCGCAATTTATATAGTGTGAACACGGTTGACGTGACATTGCCACATCAGTATACGAGTCTTTATAATTTTTATTTTTTATTGAATAATATTAAATTATGATCAATAAACCTTAGTTGAATAAACTTTTTATTAAAATTTTAATATTTATTTACGAGACATGTCATATCATTTGCGGACGTATTAACCCCGCCCGCGGCAAACGAGTGAGTGTTTTCATATACTTAAAAAATATGACATAGTAGTAGATTACACATATATATATATGTATATATATAGACACACGCATATATATGTTTTGAATCATATAAGATAAAAATTTATGTGAGAAATGAGAAAAAAAATACAATCATCAATTTTAATAATTAAATTAATTTTAAAAAATTATCGGCAAATTAACTTTCATTTAAAAAACAAACTTCCACATTCTCATACTTGAAAAATATTTAAATTAAATTTAATTAATCTTAATCATTTTAAATTAAATTTAATTAATCTAATCATTGATTGTAAGATAAAAACTAGATTCATTGGGAAAGAATTTAGCTTGAGAGAGTGAAGTCGCAAGTGAAAGAGATGCTCAAGTGATGAAGAATACAATTGACGAAGGTGAGGTTGTGAATTCAGTTGGTAATTAGGATCGTCCCAAACGTCACAATATGAGTTGTTAGGCATTTATTTTCCAAACTTATTTAGTTACTAGTCTAATTAACTTATGTTTTGTTTTAATGGGCGAGTCCATATTTGGTTTAGGAGTGTTGCACTACTTTTATCAGCATATTCAAGACTAGGGTTTGTTATCAAGGCTATGAATAATGGTATCTTTACAACAATTTCACGTGCTCCATTCGAAACTTTCTGCATCTGCAGATCGTTTCATTCATTCCCATTTCATACACATTATCTGGAAAGATTGTAGGGTACTGATCAATTAAAATTAAAGATATGAAAATCCCTTATATTATAGAATTTCATATTCATTTATATTATTTTATTATCTTTCGTGAATTTTTTCCTCCTCTCATTTTTAGCCTGTTTAGTTTTTACAAAAATTTCTAAATATGTTTTCTATTTAATATATATTAGAATTATTTCACTCCGCGGCAGGAATAACATAAAATGCTAAATATACAAGTCACTATAATTTTTATTTTTTTATATAAATAACATTAAAGTATACCTTAATAAAAATCATAGTTAGACAGTAAAAATTAATAAATTTTTGTCAAAATTTTATTATTTATTTAAATGACATATCGCATCAATCGCGGACATATTAAGTTATACCCAACGAGTCATGTGATCAGGTAATAATCTATCCGCATGACATGCAGGAGTCCGTCTTGTAATTATACCAACCTGACCATATAACTTAAAAAAGTTTCTATCATGACTATATAATTTAACAAACACATCGTATCTCTGCCTGAATTTTGTTAATATCTTTATTCACTTCCCTATTTGCTCCATTTTTATTGTAACTAATTCATATATAGAGTTTAACGACATATTTCTTTCTATATAAATTCAAATTACAAAATAAAATTTTGGTTTGAAGCGGCTTGAAAATGTCTATTCATTCAAATGAAATTTAGTTTAGTCGGCTATTGGACATCATTTCGATAGAGCTTGCCCTATTTCAAAGTTAATTTCGTGCAAACATTTTATATATATAGAAATGAAATTTTGGACCGTCAGCACTAGCCAAGTTTTGTTGAAATAGGCTGCTTCGATTCTGACTTTTTTGCTAGTTTATTAGTTGTTTTGTTGTTCAACGTTTTGATTGAGAAAATAGAGCCTTCAAGATTAGAATTGTCGATTTTTTACATGATACGAACACGCACAAAATTAATAGATTAGTATTAAGTTTTGTCGAGTTCAGACACAGGTCGACTTGATAAGTATACAAAATTATCGTGTCGGGTTCGGATCAGATTTATGTTACCCAATAACAAAAATATATAACATATTAATAATTTATATTTTGAAATAGGTGTATTTTTTAAAATATTTTTTCCAATATATATTGCATTTTTTTAGACAATAAAAATTACACTGTACAAATTCAAAAATTATGTATTATTAATTTTATTATAATTTAATAATTTAATGATATTTTTTCGTATAATTTAAAATTTTTATTGTATCGATAACGTGTCGTGTCAACATGAAAGTTATCGTGTTTGTATCAGGTTTGTGTTCTAGTTCAACAGAACCTTAAGGAGATCAAATTCAAATTTAACATGAATATGTCGGATTATTATTAGGTCGATTCGACGCGACTCTTACAATATGACACTATCCAAGATTATAATTATAGCACATATGAAATATACCCTTTTAGTGTATATCATTTTAATATTATTTGTATATAGTACACTAAATTATATATAAAAAAAAGTAATCAACTCAACACCAATCAATATAAATTAACCCTAATATAATTTTGTCTTACTCTAAGGCAAATTAATTCAAATATTTGTCTTTATGCAAATAAGCCCAGATAAATCTCTTAGTTTGAAGCTGGGCTGAAATTAAAGATTGATTTTCTATGTTGGGCTTTTTTGCTTCATCCTCACTTGCAAAACATCATTTCTATTTTTTCTTTTATGCATTCCTTTTATATTTGAGGAAATAATTCCAATCTCCTTTCTTTCTAATATTTATTTACTCATCTTTATTTGAGAGAGAAGAGAATTTTGGTCTACTAAAACTCTAGAAATAATCAACTTGATACCCTTCATATTCGAAAATTCCAAAGAAATTTTTTTAAGTTTGGTAAAGAGCCATGCCAGAAATTGATCAAGGAAAGTCATGAAAGTAAAGAAAAGAATAATCTGTATATTAAGACAAACAAATTTCTAGTCTTAACTACAACAATTCGGATATATTATTGTCTAATAGTGTGACGTTTCCTACTGCATTAATAAAATCGTGACTTGTGACACAATTAATGGTTTAAAATATAAAAAATATATTTTCTTATATATATACCATAAATCTTGAACCATAATTATGTCACGTGTCACGATCTTATTAACGCAATAGAAAATGTTACACGTTAGGCAATAGATGATCACGTTCGTAATTAGAGGGCCTCCACACCAAAACAAAACTCACTACAAGAAAAATGACATTTAATCACAGAAATATTAATGAAGGGAGATATAACCCCACTAATTGTAAAAAATAGTTTCAGTGAGAATAAAATTTATAGTTGAAAGATCAAATTTCAATATTACTAATAATTTTTAGTGACACAATTATTTGTCCGTCATCACCTCTCATTATTGTTTCTCTAGTTAAAAGTTAATAATTACGGTATATGCAATTTTTACTCTCATTAAATGTATGTTTTCTTATAGCTACTGTATAATTAATTAGATGCCTCAACATACTGAATTAAGGGTTTTTATTCCTAAATTTACACAGGACCCATTTTAAGTCTGCACTAACACTGTCAAAAATACTAAACTTGAAACAAAAAGTAGATATGGTTATAGTTGTAGTACTAAAGGAGTTGGAGAGGAAACCAGGACATGTGAATGGTGAGCTCATAATCATATCATATTATTCTTGAGGTATTAAGATTGGCAACGTATACTTAAATAAAAGCATATATATGTGTAGATGGACATGCACACCTAAAAGCATAATTTGTGCCATAATGTGAATCCATTTTGAGTATGAGAAAAGATGAATTGTGGGAGCAATCACATGGAGCACACGTGCATGTTCATTGCCCCTTACTATGTTGAAGCTAAAGGTGAAAGAAAGAGAGGTGAATGGTGATGGACCACAAAACTATAACATGCTATAATCAACAAACAAATAAAAGAAGGAGAAGATTATCATCCAAACGAGTGCCAAAAGAAATCCGCAAGATGGATCGAGATCTGATCATCGAGCTCGTGTTCGGTTTGAGCTTGGCTCATCATATACTCAGTTATATACTCCCTCCGTCCCGGCTAACTTGAGTCACTTCTTTAAAATACTCCACCCATTTGAATATAAAGTGACTCAAGTTAGCCGGGACGGAGGGAGTATATGATATTCAAGCTCGAACTTAAGCTCAAAAGCTTGTATATGTGTTCGTGCTCAAGCTCGTGTAATTCAAATCTTTGCCATGCTACTGTAGAGATAAGTTTTTATTTTTATTTCTCAGGCTCGCGAACAAGGCTCGTATCACATGCTCAAGCATGTTCGATTATATACCAACTACAACATGTTTAAGAATTAACCTACAAAAATTATAAGCATGTTGTCAGGTGTGAGCCCGATTTGTTTAATATCTAGTCGAATTTAGAATGAAATTTTTTCTAAGTAAATTGCAAATATCTCACGAGCACACTTGTGCAATTTAACTTGTTTAATATCGAGTTGAATTTAGAACGAAATTTTTCTAATTAAATTGTAAATATATCACGAGTACACTTGTGCAGTCCAACTTGTTTAATATTGAATCGAATTCATAATGAAATTTTTTTTAATTAAATTGCAAATATCTCAAGAGTGCACTTGTGTATGGTAGGAGATAGTTAACTATTACTTTCTAAAGTTGATTTGTTTGATTTGAGAAGAATGTTTGAATTATTAAAATAAAAGAAAAGTAATAAAAATAAATGGGAGAAAAGTAGGAGCAATTTTGATGAAAGGAAAGGGACCATGATTTTGACTTGTTTCTTTAGATAAAGTGCAAGTGCTCGTGGTGCAGGTCATTATCACCATCCATTTCATATATTGTTTCACATATGAGAAAAAAGACCAAGTAATATATGTCACTATTCACTCTCATTATCTCCTTTATACATAAGATCGTTATCCGAATTTGGTGTATATATAGGACCGTAAATGGATAGAGCTACTCAAGATCTATTTGACGTCGATTCAGAAAACGTTCGTTCTAATAGTAAATGAGTCGAGCTCAAGTTCGAACCGAACTATTCGCAAACATGTTCAAGTTTGTTTATTAATGTGTATGTTGTTGAGCCAATTCACAAGTCTTATATCGAATTTTCAATCGAACGTTTAGTCGAGTCTTAGGCTAAAATAGCTACTTTTTAGAAATTAAAATTTTATATGAGCTAGAGTTTGAGTTCAAGTCCGAGCTCGAAAATTATTTATATGGACATCAAACGAGTCGAGCTCAATCTCAAGCTTGAAAATAATATTATTTAGCTTTTCACGAACTGAACTCGAGCCAAATTCAAACAACCTAATATTCTAAATGAGCCGAGCCGAGTTGAGCAACATTCAACTCGGCTCATCTTATTTACAACCCTATGTATATATCACCATAAAATATTCATTATATATATATACACACACTATAGTTCAGTGTAGTTTTGCAATCTACTAGAGTTTATAATTCAAGTTATATATGTCAATCTGTCCAATATAGAATTGGATTTGTCAGTGCTATCGATTAATCAATTATCGACAAGTTCAATATTGGTTAATCGACTATATAAAGAACTGATTTTTTGACAATATTTTTTTATTTTTTTATACACTCATAAAATATCAATTTAAACCAATAACAATTCAACATAATAATTTTCTATTTTTAGTGATAAGAATTAAGACAGTTCCAACAAGTTATCAACAAACAATAATTACAAAACATGTTTTTGAATATAATAAACTGATACTGACTCAATATCGATTATTTGAGTACCATTTATTTTTTAATTGCAAAAATCGACAACCAACTTATTTATTGATGAACCGGTACTCAATGATTGATTCTCGATCCTAAACTGATTCGATATTGATTATTATCAAGAATATCAATTTTCGATTGATACTCCTTGTTCATCTTAAAACGTATCTCAAGTTCTCGTCATTAAACGAGTGTTGTAATACATGCCAAGTTGACCCTAATGTCGAATCTCGCAGAAGACTATGCAAGGCTATTAATTACTACTACAATACAAAAATGAAATCCTAAACATTATATAACAATTTGGATATATTCAACAAGAAATTAAAGATCAAAAGCAACTAAATACGAATACCAAAGGATTGAAGTCTAGTATTGGATACTTTAGCTCCTATTTGATATCAAATTGATCATGCATTCATACTTGGTTAGGAACACAAGAGGTTGCTTAGCAAATTACTTTCGTTTTTATATACTAAGCCGTGATTTTCACTTTCGTATCAATCTCACACCTCTAGTAATTACTTAACTTAGTACAAACACTTATTCAAACGTTTCCGATTAAAGAATAATGTTGATTAACCCCAATTTCACATGTAAAAGCAATTCATCAATCTACTTAAACATATATATATGAATTCAATGGTGATCAAACACTAAATTCCAACCAAAACAAGTTAATCAACTAGCATGAATCAATCAAACATCAAACAGGAACATTAACATCCAACCCTAGTAAGAATCTAGCCAAGCATCATATATGGTAGAATTGCAAAAGGAAACCATCAAAAGAAAGCTTACTAAGTGAAATGTAAGAATTTCAAGTCGTAATCCACTTCAATCCATTGGAATTCACTAGAATCTACACTAAGAAGGCAAGTAAATACTGTTGTACAGAGTATTTTTGGGTTACATGGAGGTTAAGTCTAAAGAATGATGCCCAAAAGCATTAAAAACCCACAACATAACTTGCGGCCAACGATTGCTGATTGTGTTGTCTTGGTGCTTGGTTGAGGCGGGCCCAGCGATCGCTGGCCCTACCCATTTGTCCTCCGTTTTTCCTACATCCCAGCGAGCGTTGGGATGCTAGCGACCGCTGGGTCTTCCTTTGGGCTTCTTCTACTCGATTCTTTCTCGTGCCATGCTCGTCTCGCCTTGCCTCGCCCGGCTTTGCTCCAACGGCCTCGTCCGCACCACTCATAGCTCAATTTCATCCTTGTTCCTTCTGTCCTGCATCAAACACAATAAAACAAGAACCGACGTAAAAACGAACTAAAAATAATACGAAAACAAACAACTTAAATTCTAGACACGACAACACAATGAACAAAAAATAACAAAAACATAACAAACAACTCCCCCACACTTAATCATTTGCATGTCCTCAAGAAA
The DNA here is from genome assembly GCA_026898415.1 of Leonotis leonurus. Classification (NCBI taxonomy): domain Eukaryota; kingdom Viridiplantae; phylum Streptophyta; class Magnoliopsida; order Lamiales; family Lamiaceae; genus Leonotis; species Leonotis leonurus. Next base: position 156,371 of record JAPKLX010000046.1, read on the forward strand.
AATCCAATCACAACGTATCAATTCATATCAATAGTAAACATGCAAGCCTAACCACCAAGCATACCTTCACTACAAGACTTAGTCTAGATTCAATTTCCAACTGTATTCGGCCACTCAATCAAGATGCAATGTTGTCCATTACTAAGTTCATCGACATGTACATGATCACGATATACTCACAATCTCACATCTCCCTATCATCCACATATCCGGTTCCCCTAAACCTTAAATAAAACAAGCAAGTCTGCATAAAGGTGAAATCATCGGGTCTAAACATCAATGGATCACATTGAGTACCCCGATGTGGTTTCTCATACTCATTATCTAAGATAAGAGGAGTAGAACCCACGAACTCGACTTGTCTTACTTAATTACGCCCTTGTAGCGTTTATTACACTTTTTTTTTTTGAAGAGTTAAAACTCTTTATACATTTTTTTTTAGAATTCAAGGGAGCCGAACATGTAGACTTTAGAGTAGCCACTCATAATCCGAATCAAGATCACTATACACATCAACTAGCAAAGCAACATGCCCCACGTAACATCTAAACCACACAACCTAGCCCAATCAAGAACTGAATCTAAGCTAAGTCTACCACCATTCATGTCACATACACGGCTCACATATCAACAATCAACATTTATCAACATGAAGTGATCGAATAAGCAAGTAAACGTACAAATCATTAAGATGGGTACACACATAGACTAAAAACAAAAACATAATGAAAAGTACTAACACATGCAAGAAAGAAACCAACCCCCCCCCCCCCAAATAATGAAAAGTACATACACACTTAAATCCTACTACGCCCTCGTAGTAAGGAGTTAAAGAGAAAGGGTAATGAGTACTTCGCTGATAACAAAGAGCCGGCAACAAGCCCAAAAGTCAGGTGACTCCTAGAGTTGGTACCTGCATACAAAGACAAAACAAACAAAACATAAAAATCGAACAAAATAAATAAACAAAAGAAAAATAAAAAGAAAAAGAAACTAATACGTCGGTGGATTCTATGGATCCTGGTAATTTGATGCTGGAGGATGATGGGGATGAAGTCTCGTCCATCTAGCCCATTGCTCCTCGAGAGAGGTAACATGGGTATCGACAGACTGAAGTCGAGTGTTCATGGATTGGAGCCGAGTATTCATGGAGTTGAGGGTGTTGGCTTGTGAATCCAACCTTGCAAAGAGGTTGGTTTGGAAGCTCTGGAAATTATCCCTCGTGAAGTAGCCGGATCCGTATCCACTACCGGATCCGCTAACAAAGCCGCCCTACTCGTAGCCGCTCTAGTACCCACCAATGAATCTGTCGGACTGACCGCCCTCATACACGGGCTCCTCCATCTCGGTATCAGCACCAGTGGGAGCCTCCTCCTCTGTGATCTGGGCACCCTCAGCTGACGTGCCAGCTCCGCCCGCTCTCTCCAATGCCACCTCATGCTCTCTAAAGCGGCGGACGCACTTCCGTTGTTCATAAGGAACAAAGGAAGTCTCCGAGGGGGCTAAGAGGCCAACGTTCTTCAGGAATGTGACGGTGAGGCAGATGCCTTCCACTTCTCCATAGGTATCGAGTACCTGCAAATCATAGTGCACATCAAGACAATACATAATGTATGCTAAGGAGGGGTGAGTTTTCTTTCGATGTTTAATCCCCTCCAATTGGGACCAGATGAAGGATGTGATACACACCTTATTTCCCTTCATAGCAGCGGAGAGAAGAAAACACTCACTAGCATTCACTTTGTTGGCTTGCTCATTTTCCGACACATTATATGCAATAAATTTGTGCAGAAGGGAAAGAGAATCATCCCTAACCACTAGGGGTGCCAATCGAATTTCAATTATAGAGCCCGGTAAGTTCATGCTACACGGCTACAGGAATAAACCCCTTAGGGGTTCTTGTAGCCACACCCCGCGAAGAGGTAAAACCAAACATAACATGCATTTCAGAGTGAGTAACACGAAATTTAGAGCCTAATAGTCTACAATTAAAAGAGTTATAATCGTCATACAACTTAAAAGTCGATATAAATTCATATGACAGATCACTATAACCCTCTAATGCAACACTATCAACAAGTTTTAAGAGACCTAAAGTTCTCAAATAAGTTTGAAGCTGTGAACGCACATGAAGTCTAGCAAGCAAATCTCAATCATAATGGTGGCCTATATTAAACTGTAATTCATTTAATGCTTAAAAATTTGACCTTCATCGTGATTGTAGACGGGGAATTTGCAATTGTGGAAGAGCCTTTGGATGTTCTCTTGGGGTTGCTCGGCTTCCTCCTCGGATATCTCATAATCATACCTCCTCTTCGTGTTCTTGGACATTTTGAAGGTTTAGAGGTGTTTTGGGATGGTTTGAGAGTGAAGATAGTAGGAAATTATAGTAAAAGATGGAGGGAATTGGGTAGGAATGGAGAATTTGGATTTTAGGGATTTAATGGATGAAATTTGAAAATAAATGGATGAAAAGCTGGGGAATGGGATGAGTTAATGAGATTTGAGAGTTTGAAAGGAAGATTTTGTTGGAAGATGGAGGAATTGGAAGGATTTTTGGGTAGGGTTTCGTGTTTAAGGAGGAAGAAGAGGAAAAGATATGATAAAAGTGAGGAAAAAGTTGCTGGGGGGATTATATTTCAAGCTGAAAACACATTCCCAGCGACCGCTGGGAGATGCTCTCTGTCCCCGCATTTCTCTGCATCCCAGCGATCGCTGGCTGGTCCTCTCTGTCGCCCACTTTTCTGCACTCCATCGCCCGCTGGGTTTCAGACTCGCTTCACTTTTGTTCGTTTCGTGCTCCATTCTTGACTTCTTCGTTCATCCCAACACTTCCCTACACAATGTAACATTCCCATGAATCTCTCAAAACACGAAATAAAGCAAACAAACCTAAGATTAAACAAAAGCAAGAAATAAAATTAAAAGCGCTCGTTTAATGTCGTGAGCTCGACACCTTCCAAACATCTTTCACTTAGCCTGGTCAGGAAGCTTGTCCTTCCTACTGCTTTGCACAAATTTTCAAGTGGAGGTTGAGTGGAGCAAACTGCTGCGGTGGTGGTGCAAACTGCTAGAACCCTTGTTGAGGCGGCATTTGTTGTCCTTGTGCTGCTGGTTGCCTCCATGAGAGATTGAGGTGATAACGGTATCCATGATTGTATGTGTTTGAGTAAAGATCGAACTTTGGTCGTGGTTGAAATCCTTGAAGAGCATTCACTTGCTCCTCATATTCCACCCCGGAATCAACTCCACGTGCACATAGATTTACACCGTGCCCAAAATCTCCACAAATCCCACATGTCTCATTCAAATAACACTTCCTCGGCTGCTCATCCGCAGTCCGGATAGCCTGAACTTGTCTAGTGAGCTCCGCCAGCTGTCTCACCATATCATTACTCGATGTTGCTTCATTAACATTCTTCTTCTAGCCTCTTGAGCTCATTTGTTGAGAGTTTCCAGCCATGCTCTCAAAGATTTCTTTCAACTCCTCTGCAGTCCTATTCCCGATATCTCCTCCGGTTGCGTTGTCCACCATGTATTGGAAATTCTGGTGGAGGCTCTCATAGAAGAATTGGTTAAACAGCTCCAGAGATAAATTGTGATGGGGGATTGCATCTATAAACCTTTAAACTGTTCCCAAGCCTCGTGAAGAGGCTCTCCATCCATCTGCGTAAAGGTCACCAGTTGTGACCTCACCTCTTGCGTCTTTTGGTTGGGATACACCGAAATCCTGAAGAGGTGTGCTTCCCGAATGATCTGATTGATATCCCAAATCCAGTAGATGACCATTTCCAACCTCCTCTTCCAGGTTGACTGTTTGTAACTCCCTCCTACGATGCACGTTATCAAGCACGGGTGCCAATCTTCTATTCAAACTTCGGCGCCCGTGCATGCATTACCTAGCACTACAAAAGAGAGGTCAAACGCAACTTGCGGTTAAAAACACCTAAATGAAAAACGATAACACAATTACAAGATAGAACAAAAACGATCACAAATAATACAAGATAACACAATACAAACAACTAATGAAAAAGAAAAATAGACACTAATATACTAACAATGAATATGCCTATAGCTTTTCCCGTCAACGACGCCAAAATTTGTTCATCTTAAAACGTATCACAAGTTATCGCCATTAAACGAGTGTTGTAATACATGCCAAATTGACCCTAATGTCGAATCTCGTGGAAGACTATGCAAGACTATTAATTACTAGTACTACAATACTAAAAATGAAATCATAAACATTCTATACCAATTTGGATATATTCAACAACAAATTAAAGATCAAAAGCAACTAAATAGGAATACCAAAGGATTGAAGTCTATGATTTGATACCTTAGCTCCTATTTGATATCAAATTGATCATGCATTCATACTTGGTTAGGAACACAAGAGGTTGCTTAGCAAATTACTTTTGTTTTTATATACTAAGCCGTGATTTTCACTTTCTTATCAATCTCACACCTCTAGTAATTACTTAACTTCGTACAAACACTTATACAAACGTTTCCGATTAAAGAATAATGTTGATTAATCCCAATTTCACATGTAAAAGCAATTCATCAATCTATTTAAACATATATATATATTAATTCAATGGTGATCAAACACTAAATTCCAACCAAAACAAGTTAATCAACTAGCATGAATCAATCAAACATCAAACATGAGCATTAACATCCAACCCTAGTAAGAATCTAGCCAAACATAATATACATGGTAGAATTGCAAAAGGAAACCATCAAAAGAAAGCTTACTAACTGAAATGTAAGAATCTCAAGTCGGAATCCACTTCAATCCATTGGAATTCACTAGAATTTGCACTAAGAAGGCAAGTAAATACTGTTGTAGAGATATTTCTAGGTTACATGGAGGTGAAGTCTAAAGAATAATGCCCAAAAGCATTACAAACCCGCAACATAACTTGCGGCCAGCGATCGCTGGCTGTGCTATCTTGGCGCTTGGTTGAGGCGGGCCCAGCGATCGTTGGGATCCCAACGATTGCTGGCCCGACCCCTCTATCCTCCATTTTTCCTGCATCACAACAAGCGCTGGGATGCAAGCGACCGTTGGGTCTTCCTTTGGGCTTCTTCTACTCGATTTCTTCCTGTGTCATGCTCGTCTCGCCTTACCTCGCCCGACTTTGCTCCAACAGCCTCTTCCGCACCACTTCTAGCTTAATTTCATCCTTATTCCTTCCATCCTGCATCAAACACAATAAAACAAGAACCAGCGTAAAAATGAACTAAAAATAATACCAAAAAAACAACTTAAATGCTAGACACGACAACACAACGAACAAAAATATAACAAAAACATAATAAACACTCCTAATCCATATATATGATTTTTTATTTTTTTTTGTATTTTTGTTAAATTTGAATGATTATTTGGATTTATCATTCCAAAAGTAGGCATAGAGATTCATTTATTAGGCTTCATTGTAAAGAAAAAAATTAAATTAATATTGGGACACAGTTATATGTAGTGGAGATGTTTCATTTGAATGTTTTGTTTAGCTAAAATAGACTCTAACTCCTACTAACATTAGTTGAGTCTCTCAATGCAACATTCCCAGTTGAGTCTCTCAATGCCTTTTTGGTGGGCTAAGTGATTTTTCATAGTCCTTTAAATTTTAGATTTATGGTTTTTATTTGTTTTTGAAATAATCTTTAGAAAATGAAATAATGAATCTAAGCAAAAAGTACATTAATTAAAGGAAATTCAATGGAGAAGAAAGTAGTTGAAATGAGGTGCGAATGAAAAATGAGGGGGGAAATGTTATAGTTTTAGTTGTTTTGATAAAAATAAATAAATGAATACTATAGAAAGAGGCAATTTCACACTTGGGTGCTAATTTTCATAGAGATATAGATTTTAATATGGAAAATTTAACTTGGTTTATGAATACTACGATGGATAACTTAGTAGAAAGTCATATGAATCAGTGAACTTCAACAAACATTAGCTTTCCCTGAAATTGAGGTGATCTAGCCGCATCTTTCAGCACAGCTACCTTGTTACGACATCACTCTAGTCATTAGTCCTGTCTCATGGTGTGACGGGCGGTGTGTACAAGGTACGGGAACGAATTCAACTCCGTATGACTGGCCGACGATTACTAGCGATTACGGCTTCATGCAGGCGAGTTGCAGCATGCAATTCGACCTGAAAAATGAGTTTTTAGGATTAGCTCACCCTCGCAGAATCGCGGCCCTTTGTGTCGACCGTTGTAATGAATTTATAAACTATAATGCTATGGTTATTGATGAGATGTTAATTAAATTAATTAATCAATATTAATTGTATCAATATGATGAATTATCTTTTTAGATTTAATAGGTATTAGTCGAGAAATGGATTCACTATCACTTTTGACAAGATGTTAAAGAAATTAACCTTAATAATGAAGCGTCTACGCTACTGTTATTAACAAAAGATTAAATTTATTGATTCATAATACTCATATAAGTATGATACATCTTTTTTTACAATATTAAGATTCAAAATTAAGCTTACTTAATTCAATATATGATAGAGTGACAAAATTCAAGTGAAAAGAAAAGTATTAATATGTGAGTTCTAATGGACGTTTCTAATATAATTCAACCGTTTCATTTGTAGGAAAAGAAAAAGTATTATTAAGGCAGTTATAAGAACTGTCACCAACCAAATATCCAACAACAATAGATCGGACACGACTGACTAAAATTTGCACAAACACAAGGTGTACCAACTAGACCATAAGAAGAAGATTAATACACCACAACCTAAAACTATGTCCAGTAACATAATTAAAAGCCTTTTTTGTCAACTATAATGCACCATACAACATATTTAATCTACTTAAACACATGTTCAACATTCCACTTCTCATTATTGAAAACAATTTCATTCCTATTACGCCATATTAACCAAACAACACATTCTCAAATCACAGTCAGTAACTGTATAACTTCATTACCTTTGAACATGTTGCAGAATTGGATGAGGTTGAGCGAGATTACCTTTGAGAAGGGAGTCTGAACACCGAGCCACTTCAAACATCTACTCCACAAACTCCACGTGAACTGACACTCGACCGTTTCATTATTCATCACATTACTTTTGAACACATAGATTAAAAAAAAAAGTAATGTTTTTACGTGTAAAATGGTGCATCTCATTAAAATTGATTATTTTTTTAAGAAATTTTTTAATAATTTTTTTGAAACGAGCAATTACAATGGAAACATATGAATCACCAATCATGAATGAAATAAGTATATTTATGATATTTCCCCTAAAAAATAATGCAAACCTACCTTTATTGCATATATACTCCCTCCGTTTTTTAATAAGTGTCCAATTTTACTAAATCACACATACCAATAAAATGAAAATTTTACTTATATACCCTTTATTGAATAGCATAATAAATACGTTCATACAAATAATATCAAATTCCAATAAGTATTAAATAAGGGCAAAATTGAAAGATTGTCATAAATATACTCTAAAATTTTGAAATAGGACACTTATTTAGAAACAAGAAAAAAGGTGAAATAGGACACTTAAAAAAAATCGGAGGGAGTACGTTGCTAAAAGCTTGAGAGTTTCAAAACATTAAAAGAAATTATGAAGTTGCAATGATTAATACTTTCCTATGTAAACACCTTAGTAAGATTCATTATATATTAGGAAAACCTTTCCGCACACGCTCGAATGTATTTATAATAATGAATTAAGTTTTTTAAAAATATTTTATATTAAATTTAAATTATATTTTTTTAAAAATAAATCGATGTTCATCCAATGATTAAAAATAAATTATCTTGGTCATTAATGATAGTACTTAAAAAAAAGTCAAAACTCGAAATTAAAATCTCTTAAGGTGGTTTTTACTTTATATGATATGATTGATTAATAAAATAATCAAAGTTAATCTAGTTTACTTTGTATGATAAGATTGATTAATAAAATAATCCAAGTTAATTTAGTGTTTACTTTAAAATATAAATGATGTATTATTCAATTTTGAACTAATTTAACTATCTTATTCTTCAAATAATCAATCACACATTTTATTAATTTAACTTATCACTTAAAAGTAAACACCAGAAGAAAAAAAAAACATATCAATAAAGAGGAATATATAAAATATATGATAAAGTTTACATTTAGATACACATCATTGTCTAGACATGATACAAATACAATTGTTCATAATTTAGAAAAAAATTATGACACGTACCTCTATATAATAATAGTAATACTCCATCTGTTTCAATATCATTGAACCCGTTTAATTAAAATTGTAAGTGTTTTATTGACTTTTAAGGTTAAAAATAATAAGATAAATAAAATAATAATTATACTTATTCATTTATTTATATGTTAATTATGCGATATTACCACGCATATCACAGCCATGTTAAACATAATCACAGCAAGTAGGAAATTGAAATTAATAACCACAATAATATTATTCTTTACCTTCACGTAAAAGATTTATGTATTTCTATTTTTGTACGTATACAAGAAAAAATGTACATTTTCACATTTAATGTACATACTCACATTTTTGGATCTATCAATAACTTTTTAATCATTCTCACCATACATTTAATCAATAACTTTCAAAACATATTTAATTTATTTGTTAATCACTCATTAAGTTTTCCTTCACCCATAATTCACATATTTAATTATATATTATATGAATATTCATTCTACTCCCAATACATTTATTAAAATTTGAATATTATCAGACAATTTTAATAAATAAACTACAAGGACCCTTTAACAATTAATAAAAGTCACATCAAGGTTAACTAACCAAAATTTGTACTATGAGATTACTATCACATAAGTATGCCAAAAGAGTAAAAGTAACCGCAAACATACCACATGACACTTAATAAAACATGACATGTTTAGCGGGACGGATATATTATTTGTTTTACTCTCTTCGTTTAATTAATAATAAATTATTTTTTATTTTGAAACATCTTTTTAACAATAACAACACATTTTTTTATTAGATAAACATTAGTAAATAAGATCTTTTTTCGGTTTTTGCGCAATAAAAATTTATTGTGTGTTTTTTGGTGTTCGCGTAAAATGTAAATAAATTTTTACTAAAGGGACGGAAGAAGTACTAAATTATTAGTAAGTCTTTGGATAAAATATAGTATTTAGCCTGAACTTTGAGGTAATGTTCAATTTATGGCATGAACTTTTAAAAATATTTAAAATAACATGGACTTTAGAAAAATGTGCAAATACGGCACAATTTAAAAGTAGAATATGAAAATGATGTTTATGATATTTTTATTAAAGAAAATAAATAAATCATAAATATCTAAAAATTAAAAATAAATGTCGATCATAATCAAAGTATATATATATATATATATATATATATATATATATAATGGTTACAGATCATATTTTGGTAAATTTTCATTTTTTCATTTTTTAATTATATAATCAATTATCTGTTTATGTGAAATATAATTACTCATCAATGATTATTTCTATCAATCTATATATTGATTAAACCGTTACTCTAACATTTTTATGACTCTATTTTTAGTTATTCTAATAGTTTAGCCTATCTAAATTTGCCATCAATATTATATACTCCCTCCGTCCCCCAAAGAATTTAACGTTTTGACTTGTACGGATTTTAATAAAAGATGTTGGCTTAGTGTATAGTGTGTAAGAAGTATAATGAGTGGAGTTAAAAGTGTGTGATGTTAGTGGAGATTGAGTCTCACTTAAAGGTGTGTTGTGAGTGGAGGTTGAGTCCCAAAATAGAAACTTTCAAGTGTTAAACACTTTGGGGGACGACCCGAAAAGGAAATTCGTTAAACACTTTAGGGGACGGATTGAGTATAATATATCCAAATTGATGTAATTGCTACTCATTATTACTTCATTTTATTTATTTCATATACTAATTAAATTGTGAGTCCGTACAGTTATAAACTTGCTATTGAAAAGAATATAATGCCACAATTGTATCATAAATATGTTTTCGGAACAAATAAAAGTTAAATGTAACAAATTAAAACAAAATCATAACCTCATTTTATAGTAAGTGGTAGTGAGATTAATGCCCAATATAATAAATTTCGTGTTCGGGTTATCTTTAAATTAAAATAAAGTCCACAATTGCAAGGGTATATGATTAGTTTTAAAAAAATTAAAGTCTGTCTTTCATACATTTACACTAAATCTTTAAAATATCTGAATATTTAATTCAAAATAGCAAATTTTCAATCTATTAAATAAGAATTCCAATTTACAAAGATGAGACCTATAATATGTATGGGTGTAATTGAATCGAATTGAACCGAATATTATCGTGCTCTAATTCGGCTCATTTGAAAATTCAAGTTCGATTCGAGCTCGGTTCAAGTTTTGAAAACTAAGTTCGAATTTAGTTCGATAAATAAAAATCGAGCTCTGGTTCGTTTATTATTTGATTTAATAGTAAATTTGAACTCGAACTTGACTCGATTTCGTTAAATATTCGAGTTCAAGTTTATTAAAAAGTCCGTTGATTAAATTATTTTGTTAATATATATATATATATATATATATATATATTATTTTGATAAGTTCGTGAACTAGTTCATATATAACTATTTAAAATTTGATTCGTTTTTAAAGTTCGTGAACAAACTCGTTTACAAAGTTCGTAAATTATTTAAAACTTGGTTCGTTAAAACTATATTCGAATCTTGACTCGTTTTTAGATAATAATAATAATTTATTTAAATTTCTTTTCTTTAATAAAAATATCATAAACACTATTTTTATATTTAATTTTTAAATTGTGTCATGATTTATATTACATTTAAACATTTTTAAAATTTCAAGCTATAAACTCAACACTATCATAAACTATAATTTACCCTAAATTTTTTCACACATTTTTTTTACTCCACAAAAAGAAAAAGAGCTGAAAAAAAAAATGGAATTCCACAACAAGTCGCAGATTTCCTTTTTCTTTCTCTCTCTCTCTCATATATATATATATATGGGCACAAAATAGTACTGTTATCACTCTCCAGCTGCAAAAAGGAACTGTTAATTATCAGATCAAAACCCCATTTGATTTTTACTCAGCTCACCTTTTCCTGATCTCCCATTTCCGCCTCACCGCAGCTCTCTATCGGCGGGATAGTACCCGTGAACCAATTTCCTCAACGCCGTCGATTAATTTCCAATACTTCATTCCCCTACTCGGCTAGTAGAAAATCACGCTTTATTCGGAAATTGGCGAGCTCTGCAGATGTACCTGGTGTAATTCGTGCGGTTGCTCCGCTGACTACGGCGTGCAGTTGACTGGGAGTAAAGTATTTTTTTTATGAGTGTGGGTGGTGGATGGGGGGTTTTCATTTAGGGCTTGTTCTGGAAAGCGGAAATTTGCGTTCTGATGTCACGCGTTGTCGATAGGATGAACAGCTCCGACGTCAGCAGAGCTGGTGTCACAATCGAGAGGGATATCGAACAAGTATAAATTTTTGTTTGGCTTCGTATTACTTTTATTGGTTTTTTACGAGCACGATTAACTGTCTAGTTGTTGGATTGAGCTGTAGTCATTGCTTTATTGCTTAGTGTTTTAGCAGAGATAGTTCATATGCCGTTTGGCTTAACTGACTGACTTCTTTGAAATGTCAGCAATTTGCTAAATACATTCACGCAGGGGATTGTTTCTGGTTAGTTATTTTTAAAGTTGACTAGAATGTGGACTTCCTAAGAGTAAAGATCAATAGCGTGATTAGTGTGGAATTAGGTCTAGTCATATGCTTATGAATTTCACAGGATGGACAGATGGGTGGGGTATGCACAAATGCTTCCCTTTCTTCATATTGCTGGAGCACGTTAACAATATTTCCTTTATTATGAATATACATGGTGTTATGTTGGCACTGTTACCTGAAGTTAATATATGCAGAAAGGGCTTCCTTTACTGTTTTCCGTGATTGTTTATTTGGTTTAGTTGAGAAATAACATGCTCCTGAAGTGAGAACCATAAAACTATGAAGAAATCATCAGGCTTTTGTCCATATTACTTGAAAGTTTTTACTACCTTAATCATAAATCATTGACACTTGAAAATCTGTTGACAAACTTAATTAAGTAATGTCATGCTTGCTTTGCTGAGTAATGGCCTGATCAGTTAATGCCACATTGTGTTCATACATATTTGGTGGTGTTACTGGTCCATCCCATATACATTTTTAGTTCATCCAACTTAAAGATAAAATGGATAAATTGGTCAGCATTGCCAAACATATGCTGAAAGTGGAATCCATTATATTATACCTAGTTAAAACTTGATGATAGTGATGTTTAGCCTTTATTATTATTATTCATCACCATCATTTTTCTCCCTATCTTTGTTGCAAACAAATGCAACATCTTTTCCCTTTTCTGGATACAAGAATTAGTATAATCTGCACGTGTCTGAATAGCTCCTCGTGAAATTCCGATTAATTTTAAAGATTCCGATGATCAAGTGCTTTCTTAAATTTGTTGGCCAGTTAAAGTTCCTAGCAACTCAATGATGTCTTCATTTATCGGCACTTGATTACATGTTCTAAGCTGTGGTTGCTTTAAGCTTGAGAAATAGAAGTATGATGTGCATATCTGCTGCCTTTTTATTTAATTTGACACATGAATTTAATTTGACTTATGAATTTCTTAGTTTTTTCTGAATATTTGACTTTAAATAACAATATCACTTATCAAGTGATTTCTTATTTTCATTTAATATGTTGGCCACATGTTTATTTTCATAAGGTGCTTAATAAACATTGCTGTTGTGAAAACAATGCTGGTTATGCTTATCTTGTGCAATATTCTGATTTTTATGACAGGCTATCACCGCCCTAAAGAAAGGTGCGTATTTACTGAAGTATGGAAGAAGAGGAAAACCTAAATTCTGTCCATTCCGTCTGGCAAATGTAAGCCCATTGGGTTCTAGGTTTTTGCTTTGGGATTTTCACTTTCAATTCAGTTCATATCTGTACAATGAGTTACGAATGAAATACATTCCAACCATATGTATTTGCTTGTTTCTCTCTCTCTAATTTTGTTTTGTTTTCTAATGTCATCAAATTATTGGTAGCCCTGTTGCTGCTAACTATTATGCTTGTATATTCACCTGTTTTCATCTCAATGGTTGTGTGGGACAGAGAAACATGATGTGATTAGCTGCTGCATGTTGTAGCAGTTGATCAATATGCCACTTATTCCCTAGACTTATATAGCATGCTATGAAACTACGAATGTGCAAAAGTGAGCATCAATTTTGTTTTCGGTTTTCAAAGAAACACTTGCATGTTTTTGTAGAATACATTATTCTTTTGATTAAACCTCAAAAATTTTGTTGTTGATTTGTCTGATGAAAAGTAAGCGTTGGCTGATAAATGAACCCCTGTGCAAGTGATGCATATATTCATTTGGAGCTTCGATTTCTTTTTCTAGTAAGAGAGCTGGCAAGAATTCAATTGGGTGCTTCAAGTAGCACATTGTCACAACATTCTATTAACTCATATGGGTGCAAGTTTGATAACCTTGGTTATATTTATCTTGAAAGTTGTTTTGAATTTGTAAATCTGATAAGTACTGTTCTATATAAGCTGATGTCATGCTATGAAAATCGTTAATCACATTTGGCAATTCACAAAATAATTGCCCATATAGGCTCTGGTAATTTATTAATTTGTTTACTTTTAACATGTTATTCTTGGTCTGGTTTTATTTTGCACTTCTCAGAAATCTTGATAAGACACTGGAAACATCTAATGAGTGCTTATGCTTTTATTTCAGGATGAATCTGTTCTTATATGGTTCTCCGGTAAAGAGGAGAAACAACTTAAACTTAGTCATGTTTCCCGGATAATATCAGGGCAGCGGACAGTGAGTTTCTGAATGCACATATTTAAGTACTATGCTTCCATGAGCTGAGCTAATCATATACTTCTTTTTAGGATAGATTTTTATAGTATTTTCAAGATTTTAAAATTTTACGTGAAATCTCTAGTCTTATTGCTGGAGTAAGCAACCCCTTTCACTACCTTATATGGAACTCTGTTTGGGTACCCATTATGACAGTTCCATTCCCCTAGCCGAGTTGTGTGTACTTAATGTGCCCATGACTTATGTAACAATGCCACATAAGTAGATGAGTCATCATAATTACTACTCCCTCCGTCCCACTTATAATGACACATTTTTTTCTTGGCACGGAGTTTAATGCAAATGGTTTTAAGTGTGTAATAATAAATATAATCTTTTTTTTTTAAATTTATATAAATTAAATGTTTTAAATATTTGATTACAAATTCAAATTTTCACATTTTAATTAATTAAATGTAAGTTAATAAGATTATGCCCTAATTTATTTATACTAATATCAACCCATTTTTGGTAATGTGCCAAGATGAATGGAACAAACAAAAAAGGAAATTGTGCCATTATAAGAGGGACAAACTATTTTAAATTTTATTAATTTTTATTTAATTAGTATCAAAATATAAATAAACTCTAAATAGAGACGGATAGTTAGTAAAATTTTATCGGAAAATTAATATCTGCCAATTTACATGCCACATCACTCGTGGGTATGTTAAGTATGTCCATTTGCTCGCGGGTAGGGGAGTGTTTTTGTGGTTTTTCCCATTATGAATATTTAAAGATGAACTAAATCATTATTCTTAAAGTTCCTCTTTTGAGATTTGAGCTATATGAATATGAACTTTTTCTTTGATTTGAGTATAGCATGTATGCAATTGCAAGCAAATTTGCTAGTCGTAAAATACGTTTTGGTTAAATATTTAGATCACATTTATTATATTCTAAATAGTTGTTTCCTTGTCCAGCCGATTTTTCAAAGGTACCCACGGCCTGAGAAAGAGTACCAATCATTTTCTCTTATATACAATGACAGATCACTTGATTTGGTAAGATTCTATTTTCGATCCTCTCCAGAAGAACAATTATTATGGCCACTGGTCTTTCTCTTGCTGTGCTTTAACATTTAATTTTCCGCACAATTGTCTTTTTCCTTTGTAGATATGCAAGGACAAGGAGGAAGCTGAAGTTTGGTTTAGTGGCCTCAAAGCATTGGTTTCACGCGGTCACCAGCGAAAGTGGAGAACAGAATCAAGGAGTGATGGAATCTCTTCTGGAGCTACTAGTCCTAGAACATATACAAGAAGAAGTTCACCGCTGCACTCTCCATTTGGAAGTGGAGATAGCTTGCAGAAGGTATAGTGCTTCTATTTTCTGCAACACTCATAGCCACACTTCTTCTTTTCTGGTTTCTGGGGACACCTATATGCTTTCTTTCATGTATTTAATTTTTTTTTATTGTTTTTAAAGTAAACTCTTAGAAACTTGATGTCACTTTAGCAGGATGGTGGAGATCAACTTCGTCTACACAGCCCTTATGAGAGTCCTCCAAAAAATGGTCTGGATAAGGCATTTTCTGATGCCATATTGTATGCTGTGCCTCCAAAGGGATTCTTCCCCCCAGATTCTGCTAGTGGTTCGGCTCAGTCCGTGTCTTCTGGAGGTTCTGATGGCCTACATGGACACATGAAAGGAATGGGGGCGGATGCCTTTAGAGTGAGCCTTTCTAGTGCTGTAAGCTCATCAAGTCAAGGTTCTGGTCATGATGATGGTGACGCCCTCGGTGATGTTTTCATTTGGGGAGAAGGCACTGGGGATGGTGTTATTGGTGGTGGACCCCACAGAGTTGGAAGTAGTCTTGAAGTGAAAATGGATGCATTAATACCCAAGGCATTGGAATCTGCAGTTGTATTAGATGTTCACAACATAGCTTGTGGTGGACGTCATGCTGCCATAGTGACCAAACAGGGAGAGATGTTCTCTTGGGGTGAGGAATCGGGAGGTAGGCTTGGTCATGGGGTAGATGCTGATGTCTTGCACCCAAAGCTAATTGATGCACTCAGCAGTACAAATATTGAGCTTGTGGCATGTGGTGAATATCATTCGTGTGCTGTAACACTTTCTGGAGATTTGTACACTTGGGGTGATGGTCATTTTGGCCTTTTAGGGCATGGAAATGAAGTTAGTCATTGGGTGCCAAAAAGAGTAAATGGCCCACTAGAGGGAATACATGTTTCTTCAATCTCATGTGGACCTTGGCATACAGCAGTTGTGACTTCTGCCGGGCAGTTGTTTACTTATGGTGATGGAACTTTTGGGGTTCTCGGTCATGGAGATCGTGCAAGTATTTCAAAGCCGCGAGAAGTGGAATCTCTGAAGGGTCTACGCACTGTCAGAGCAGCCTGCGGTGCTTGGCATACTGCTGCAGTTGTTGAAGTTATGGTTGGAAGCTCAAGTTCCAGTAACTGTTCTTCAGGCAAGCTTTTCACATGGGGTGATGGTGACAAAGGCCGACTTGGACATGGTGATAAGGAATCAAAATTTGTTCCTACCTGTGTTGCTGCTCTTGTAGAACCTAATTTTTGCCAAGTTGCTTGCGGGCACAGTATGACCGTGGCTCTTACAACCTCAGGGCATGTATACGCCATGGGGAGTCCAGTTTATGGGCAGCTGGGAAATCCCCAAGCTGATGGGAAGCTGCCATGTCGTGTTGAAGGAAAACTTATGAGGAGTTTTGTGGAGGAGATAGCATGTGGTGCTTATCATGTGGCTGTGTTGACTTCGAGAACTGAAGTTTATACATGGGGAAAGGGAGCAAATGGTAGGTTGGGTCATGGGGATACGGATGACCGGAATTTTCCAACTTTGGTTGAAGCTCTGAAAGACAAGCAAGTAAAGAGTATTGCTTGTGGTACAAATTTCACTGCAGCTATCTGCCTTCATAAGTGGGTGTCAGGGGTTGATCAGTCCATGTGTTCTGGCTGCCGCCTACCATTTAACTTCAAAAGGAAACGTCACAACTGTTACAACTGTGGCCTTGTTTTTTGCCATTCATGTAGCAGCAAGAAGTCACATAGGGCTTCCATGGCGCCAAATCCCAATAAACCGTACCGTGTTTGTGATAATTGCTTCAGTAAATTGAAAAAAGCTATAGAAACTGAGACATCATCTCATTCATCTGTGAGTAGAAGAGGAAGTATGAATCAAGGAATAAATGACACTAAAGACAGAGATGATAAATTGGATTCAAGATCTCGCCCCAACCTAGCAAGGTTTTCTTCAATGGAATCCTTGAAACAAGGGGAGAGTCTTTCCTCCAAGAGAAACAAAAAACTGGAGTTTAATAGCAGCCGTGTATCACCAATCCCCAATGGAAACTCCCAGTGGGGGGCTCTTAATATCTCGAAGTCTTTCAATCCTGTATTTGGTTCATCCAAAAAATTCTTCTCGGCTTCAGTTCCTGGATCGAGAATAGTTTCTCGAGCAACATCACCAATATCACGACGGGCAAGTCCTCCTCGCTCTACTACACCAACCCCTACTCTTGGAGGACTTACATCACCTAAGATTGTTCTGGATGAGGCAAAGATGACCAATGATAACCTCAACCAAGAAGTTATTAAATTAAGAGCGCAGGTAAGTTTTTTAAACTGGCCTCATATTCGTCTACATCTGTTTTCTAAAGATTATGTATTTGTTTAAGGTGCATATCACTTGCCCTACTTTTCACATTTATTGTTCATCACATATAACTGTTGGATGGGATGGGGATGTATCTATGGGTTACAAGGTGGATGAGTCTTTCATCTTACCTTATCACTTGATGGTGCACAGGCTCATTCTCTCCGGTATCTTAGATAAGTGACATTGCTGAAAAGGAAATCTGTTACTTTTCTAAGAATTAAATAATGAGTACTGTTTTTCAGCTCTGGAGATAAATGTTTATGCGAACAATCTTTTACTTTTCATTGAAAGTGAAAGCTTGTTGATTTATTACTAATTATTTCAAGTTCAACATTTTGTCCTTGGAGATTTGATGTAAAAGACATTTTACTCAAATTACAAAGGGTATACACCCTGAATTTTTGACTGATAGAAATGCTTTAGTGGATTATTAGTATTATAATTAGTTGTTTTTCCAGTACTAGGAATAGTATATTAGTCACTCCCTCTGTCCACGAATTTGTTACCCACTTTGACTCGGCACGCGTTAATAGTTTAACTTAAAGTGCATTGTGTATTAAGTGGAGTTTGAGCCCCACTTGATTTATTGTATTTAATTGAGTTGTGTGTATAAAGTGGAGAGGTTCACTTACGTAAAAAGAAAAAAAAGGAATTGGATAACGAATTTGTGAACTTACAAAAATGGCTAAATGAATAAGAAATTTGTGGATAGAGGGAGTATTATATTTATTTAGTTTCATTTTCTTATTATTGGTTTGCAATTTGAGTCGGGGTTATTATAGGTTTGTAATTTAAGGTAAGAGTCCAATTGGGAACAGGACTTTATTATGGTTAGGGTTTTATTATATATAGTTGTTAAGTGCTTAGTTTAGGGGTATATTTGATTATTGAATTTTGGAGCGATATTACTGTTAGCCTCGAGGATTTCATTTTATTGAAGTTTCTGGTTTTTCTCTTTTATCTTGCACCCCAACCATCTTTACTCTATCAAACTTGCTTCAGTTCATTTCTTCCAAGTTTTATGCTTCAATTACTATAGTTGAAGTTTACATTTTAAATTGAACTTTTCCAGTAAATATCTTACTTGTTCTCTACCTCAACCTATATGGATTTTATAGTTGTCTTTCTCCTTAGTGGGACACGGAAAGCTCTTTTTGATGACATGTGCTTTTGATTCTAGCAAGGAAAGTGTGCTCTTTTCTTTTAGATGGGACCGCTCTAAATAAAATAAAGTGATGCTCTCTAATTTTACGAGTAGCTATATAAAGTCATTCATGTCTAGTGTTGAGTATGGCCATCTCAGATAATATTTGTTTTTTTTTTTGTTTGCAGGTAGAAAGTCTCACGCGGAAAGCTCAACTTCAGGAAGTGGAACTGGAAAGAACAACTAAACAGCTGAAGGAAGCAATAGCAATTGCAGGGGAAGAGACTGCGAAGTGCAAAGCTGCAAAAGAAGTCATAAAATCACTTACTGCGCAAGTAAGGAAAATGTTTCGTACAATAATCTAGATGATATTTTAGATGTTTGCTTGCTTGCATCTTCTGTAAAAATGTTTCCTCCACTCCTTTTTTTGTCAGCATGGGAATAACCCTAGTTATCAAGCACTCAAGACAAATTCGGTTGTACTTAAAAAAATAAATCATCTTTCGTTCATATTCTTTGTCTTGCATTGGAGCTCCACACCTTGATGTATATTTATATTGACATTGTATCGAGGATAAATGGAGAAGTTGAGGGAATGATAACTGCAAGAAAACAGTAATAAAATAATTGCATATGCTGCCAGAGTAACTTCTTTGTACTTGGTTGTCTAGTTCCCTTAGGTGATGTTTATTTTACATGATAGGATTGATTAATGAAAATAATCCAAGTTAATCTAGTGTTTACTTTAAGGGGTGGTTTGGTTTGTGTGATAGCATTGATAGGATTATAACCTTTAAATATCTACCTTCTTATCCATAATACTCCATCTCCTTATGAATTTAATCCCTTTTTATGTCCCTTAATCACTCAAATGCTTGATTATATAATCACACCAAATTTGACTTGATTATTTAATCAAGCATTTGAGTGATTAAGGAGCATAAAAATGATTAAATTCATAAGGAGAAGGAGAATTATGGATAAGAAGGTAGAGATTTAAAGGTTATAATCCTATCACACAAACCAAACCACCCCTAAGGGATAAATGGTGGATTACTCAATTTTGAACTAATTTAATAATATTATCCTTCAAATAGTCAATCATCTATTTTATCAATCTAGATAATCACTCAAAGTAAACACTACTTTACTTGATATTTTTTTATTGTGTAGCTGAAGGAAATGGCTGAAAGACTTCCTGTGGGTTCTTCCAGAAACACCAAATCTCCGCCCTTCAACACACTTGTCCCCCCTTCAATACCTATTGATGTTTCAAATGCTGCTATTGATCAAGTGAATGGTCAAACGAATAGCCTGGATCTGGAATCAAATGATTCAAACAACTTATTGTTTTCTAATGGGCCTAGCATTGTAAGTAATCGTAGTTTGGGTCACAGCAGACCAGCACATACAGATTTAACAAGAAACGGTAATAGACCAAAAGAAAGTGATGCTCGTAGTGAAAGTGAGTGGGTTGAGCAAGATGAGCTAGGTGTTTATATTACTCTTACCTCCCTACCTGGAGGGCTCAAAGATCTGAAGCGAGTTCGTTTCAGGTATGTTTATTCGGCTTAACTGCATTTCCTAATGTAATACCTCGCACTTCATTGTTTAATTTTGATAATATGTCTGGTATAACTGCATCACCATTCCATGGCAACCTTTTATTTACTTTGATTTTTTATTTGTGCATATAATTAAACCATTAGTCCAACAAGGTCTCAGGATTCTGTCCCATGATTTAGGGTAATATCCTTTTGCCTTTTGTATATTATGAATTATAGACTGTCTCGTGGCCTAATATTTGAAGAGGCGAGATAATTAATTAGCTTAGGCTAAATAATCGAAAAAAGGGTAACTGTAGTGAAAAAAAGGAAGAAATCAGTGCAAAGCTTGTGAATTCCTAATTTTGTTGAAATTTTCTTTTGTAAAGTGAACTTGATTCAAAATGTTTGAACGCAGTCGGAAGCGATTTAGTGAGAAGCAAGCGGAACAATGGTGGGCAGAGAACAGAGCAAGAGTATATGAACAATACAATGTGCGGATGGTTGACAAGTCAAGTGTGGGCGTAGCTAGTGAGGCCTTGGGACATTAACACTGCACGTTTTGTATGTATATGAAGTTTTTTTTTGTTCTCCATTCTACCCTCACGTCTGTGCTTCCGTCACAGGAAGAATCATTTGGTTATAGTAGGATAAGGCATTGTTGATTCAAGAGTTGGGGAGGGAAGGTTTCTAATCCGTGTCTTGTTTGTTTGTTTGTTTTTTTTGGGTTTTTAACCTTGTAATATTCTTGATATTGACAGTGGGTTTATAATTCTTTTGTCACCAGAGAAGCATTGCGTGGGGTTTAAGGGTGAGAAATGTAAATTCCTCATAGGGTGGTGGCTCTATTTGTGAGCGGCTTCCATGTAAATTCTATAAGCAAATTCATCTTCACTCACTGCTTTTCTTATAGTTCTCATCTGCTCTAAGGTTACTTTCACTCTGTGTTTGTTTTGTTTGTGACACAAGTTTAGTCTACAGAAGAGATGTGTTAGTTTGTGTGAGATGTGTTAGTTTGTGTCACAAAGGGGATTGCTGGTAGATTTTGCCTATGTTGTTGGAGGGTTTATTTATTTTATCTCATACACCAAACAAAAAGTTGTGGTGCTATGCATCTTCTACTTATTAAAGGATGTTGAAAGGGGAATTGGTTTTGTACTTTTGGTATTGATAATGAACATATGCTATTTAAAGTCAAGGATATCATGTGTATCCATTCAGTTGCTGAGCCAGTGGAGTTGGTGCTCAAGGAAAACCACTATAGTGATGTCTAAGGATCCCAACATCATGAATGCATTTTGTTGATTATCTCCTTATAGAAAGTCAGAGAAGGGGGATCTTTGTGATCACTGCGTCCAAGTTTTTTAGGTTTCAAAACTTGTGGATGTTGTTGGTCTATGTTGTGAAAATTAGGGAGGTAAACGAGTTGAGCCGAGCCGAAAAGTAGTAAATAAACTTATAGCGAAGGCACTCCTATCTAGGGTTGTTAAAATTTACTGAAAAAACGGTATACAGTACTTATCATATTGAAAAATATCGTAAAATACCGAATTTAGGGTATATCAAAAATTTTGATAAGCTATGATATTGTACCGAACTTTTCGATAAGATAAATGTATAATATTATCAAATACTGAGGTATACCATCATATACCGTATCGTCGTATATATACAAGAAAAATTTGTATATACCTTTGATTTGGTATATATATATATATAGGGGTAGGTTCAGGGGTCGATTAGAATGGATCTAATGACTATCATTAATCCATAATTTTCTGAATTATTCTATTAAACACGTGTTGCATTGTCAAGAGACGATGCAATAAGGGGTAAAATGATAAATATTATACTGGATGGTTTTGGTGGAATATTCAAATTGATATGAATCTAAATAATTACGCAACGGCAATAAGGAAAGAGGAAACTTCCTTTAACCTTCGTCTGTTTATTGTTGCATTGTATAATCACGTAATTTGTATTAGACATATATGAAGTGTTGCATTGTATAGTTATGTAATTTGCATTATACATATATATTGCACTACCATTTAATTTTTTGTAATTGGAGAAAATTATGGGATACTATAATTTTTCAAAAATATTTGAAATTTTCTCCCTAATTTCGAATTATGAGAATTTTGAATTGGGAACTGCACGGGAAATCACTCCATCGCATGCAATATCGATTTACGCCATTTTCATTCACAATCAAACGTCTGATGCATTACGTTATATTTATTGATGCAATTTACACGTATATGACAATGCAATCCAGTGTATATGTGGTGCAACGTAAAGAGTGCAACAATATTCAATTTTGCAATAATATTTTACAACGTATAAATAATGCATAAACTTAAGTATTTAAGTGTAAATATGAACTCTGATGATGCAAACATATGCAGGGCGCAATGCGAACCGGGCATGAGAAATGACCGTTGCGCGCGCCGTCTTCGCTGTCGGAGACGTCCATATCCAGGTGGAGAGGTTGGATGGGAGAGTGGCGATAAGAAGATAGAACGACGCCAGTGAGGCACTTCATCCGGCGATCGGAGACAAAGGCCGTGATCTCGATGTTGTATCAGACGCTGCGGCTTATGGCACATAAGTAATGCATCTTGCTCTTCTTCTGCTTCAGCCACACAAAATCGGTCTCTCCGTTGTGGCCGACCTCCATGATGTCGTTGAGCGGAAACAGCAACTTGGGCATGTTGATCTTCTCTAGTATCTCTTTTGACTTTGCCTTGCAGATGGCGTCTCCGGTGTACACTTTAGCGTTCTCGCGGTGGAACTCGATCTGTTGCGAAGGCATCACAGTAGCAACGGATTTTGGAGGAATCAGGGCGGTTTTTGCAGTCACATTTGTGTGGGTGTTCTAAAAAGAGATTGTTGGTCCCGTAACGAGTATACTGAGTGTATTGGGGGAGGGGGGGGGGGGGACACACCAGTTTCTAACTTTTTGGATTAAAACGACTTTCAGTGGGAGGTAGGGATGAAATCTGGGCGGATATTATCTGCCCGATCCGAAACCGTATCCGATCGAGATCTAATTTGAGATGAAAAATTAGTATCCGGTCAAATTCGGATTCAAATCCAAAAATTTGAATTCGGATCTGGAATCCGATTCGGTTTACTTAATATCCGCCCGTATCTGAAATTTCTAGTATTTGTTCGGATATTATCCGCATAACAAATCCGGATATCCAAAATTTTTAAATATTTATTATTTATATTATATATATGTGTGTAACAATCTGATTTTAATTTAGTTGCTAAATGTTATTTTATTTGTTAGCACTTCATATCAAAATTTGTATGATACATTTATGGTTCTTAAACTTTGCAAACTACTTTTTGCCGATTTTGAATTCTCGAATTATATTTCAAGATGCATATTTTCATTATTGGCAGATACTTTGTGTTTAATTCTTTAATTTATTTTGTACTTTCTTGATACTAAAAATTGTATTTTTTTAATTGATACAATTCTTATAATTTGTATTTATTCTTCTATAAAATATTGTATCAACAGTTTTTGTATGAAATATATTATCCGATTATATTTATTCGAATCCGGTCCTGACCCGTACCATATACGTCCCATGTCCGTATCCTAAATAATCTGAATTCGTATCCGAATCCGGCTTTCCCGTATTCGAATCCGAATCCGAGAAAAAAATATGGGTTAGGATACGGGACAAGCACTATCCGCCCGTATCCGATCCGTTTTCACCCCTAGTGGGAGGAAATTTTAGTAGAGTATTTTACTTTAGATAGCAATCATTCAGTCTACATTTAGTGTTTGACTAATGAACTAATATCTTAAGTTTACGTGCGGAAGTGGTGGTTTAAAAGCTTACTCGTTTGTCAGAAAACTTAATGTTATTGTTTCAATTTTCACTTAACAATATTCAGTTTATGCAATATATGGTTAGAGAATAAATATTGAATGAAAATAGCAAAGACACAGTGATTGGTTTGCGTGGTTCGAAGATAAAAATTCCTACGTCCACGAGTCTCGATGTGAGTCGAGGGTTTCCAAATAATTGGAGATATGTCTTACAGTGATCAACTTTTGATCACTTCCAACTAGAGACTAGGTCAATGCTAGATCTATTTCTTCGGATACAGAATGATATCGCTAAGAACACACTAAAGAGTAAACTTAGAGTGCAAGGGTGTTTTATGAGAGCTTGAATGTTGAGGAAAGCTTGAGAGCGATAGAGAATGTAAGTTTGAAAGCTTGGTAACCGGTGTTTGAAGCAAATGAAGCATCGGGGTATTTATAGGATTCTCTCAAAAATATATCTGTTGTGAGAGAAGGCCCCGTTTGAATTCTTCCCGTTGGAGTCGCCTTCCTTCTTGCAATTTTTGGTCTCTGCAACAAGATCTTGCTTCACCTACTGAGATCTTTTCCAGAAGTGGTAATGCCTAAGTTGTAGCAGCTGACTCAGTAGCAAGTATTGAACTTCACTTTGATAATTCAGTGTAGAGCTTCAGTGCAAGACTTAAATGGGCGAGTTCTCCTTGCTTCAATTGACTTCAACTTCAAAATTTCAGGTCATATATTTAGTGGCATGGTCATTCAGTTTTAGCATATAAAATGAGTTCTAGAGTGCTTCAGTGCTTGTCTTGATCTTCAGTCTTGAGTCCTTCAAATTACACATATAAACTGAACACCTTAACTAGTGAGTTCTAAAACGAGACTAGAAGTAAGATTTTAGTTTTGGGCTTAATACATCTTTCAGTGGAGGTCTTGGAATTTGAATCAAAACCCTTATAAATATTTCCCAATAATTCCCTTTTTGATGATACCAAAATCTAACCTGAAAACATCTATCTAAGATAAAGAATTCCCCCTGAATTGGAGAACACTTAATCTATAAGATAAGATGGGTTAGTAAATCAGTTAATGACAAACCAAAAAAAAATAATCAGAGCCTGGACAACTAGAATATTGTCATCAGGTTGAGATCAAAAGATAGACAAAAAATATGTATTTCATTCATTAAAGTGTTTCAGTACATATAGAAGTCAAATGATAGAATGAGGTTCAACAAAGGCTAACTTAAAAAGAAGTCTTCAGTTTCTCTTCTTTTGACTTCTGGACCAATTTCAGTTTATCTTCAGGGGACATGACATTATATATCAAGTAGGTGGCATTTCTGATTGTCCCGTAAGGTCCATCCAGATTCAAAACATGACCTACAACCTGAGTAGGAACGATGACTTCAGATTCAATCGGTTGTTTATCTAAGTGAATACTTCCAGGCAGCATTGGTTTCTCAAATTGCTTCCTTGGAGGAGCATTGAAGGCGATTGTAGATTTTGCAGCATCCTCCTTTATCATCTTGACGAAGTCTGAATCAGGGTAGTTTTCCAAAAAATTTGAAAAAAGCTTGTCACAATCAGCTTCCTTTGGAACACCATATATAGTCCAGTGATCAAGCATCTTGATAAAGTCATCCTTGATCTCTTCTCATTCATAAGGATTGGGGCGAACCCATGAGTCAATGTGAGCACGTGTGGGATGATCAGTTTGCGTTGTTCTCTTCTTTTTTTCTTGTAATCTGATGGCATAAAGATTTGCAGCGCGTCTAGTATCAGTGTTTCTCCTTTCCAGCACCGTAGCGTCAAAAGCACCTTTAATCTTTTGAATCTTCTATCTGGCTTTAAGAGGGATTTGAATCTGGATAATAGGAGCAGCTTCATCATTCTCAGATCCATGACTCATCTCTCCTTCATATAGTTCATCTTCATTAAGCTCAACATCTTCAGTAATGGATGGCATGGCATCCTTCCCTTGAGGTATGAAAGATGGTTTTTCAGTGGAGGAACTTTCAGTTTGAATTGAAAGTGGAGACTTGTCAGCAGCATCAGAAGGAATACGTTCATGAAGAACTTCTTTGAACAAGAGATTGGGAATAACTATCTTTTTAGTAACATCAGCAGCAATAGACTCAGTGGTATCATAATTTGTACCCACTTCATTGTTAGGTTGATCGCTTTAGAGGGTTTTTTAGCTTGTGGAGGTCAAGGAGGATGTTCAGTAGCATCAGCACCAGAGGTTGGCTCATCAATTTTGGCACCAGAAGGCATGGAACCTAAGTTTCCACCCTTATCATTTCCATCTTCATCATCATCATCATCTTGTCCTTCAGCATCAGATAACTCCACTTCAGGATACTGTTCATTGTCTTCTTCCTCCTTGTCATCCTTATCAATCATCATATCTTCATCTTCTTCGATGTTTTCAGGGGCGCGAAGAGGGTGCATCTCTTCCACTTTTTTTGACAACATCAAGATAATCAGACAGATACTGATCGGCATACCAGTAAAGAGCAGGAATATTGTGAAATTCAATGCCCAGGGAGTTGCTCGTGGAGATATCGTTGCAGAAATGTTCCACATGAGAAATGCGAGCTCTGCAATGCGCAATGGCAACATCAACTTTGTTTAGGTGATCAGTTGTTACAAGATCACACAATTGACTCACTGAGAGCAGATTGTGTTTCAGGCCAGAGACATAAGAAACATTATCAATAGAAACATTCCCTATAGTGAGAGTACCATACCCTTTAGTGAAACCTTTTGAGTTATCACCAAAGGTTACCTGAGGACCATCTTTCTTAGTGTAGTTGGAGAGGGCTTCTTTTTAAAAAGTCATGTGCCTTGAGCATCCACTGTCTATATTCCAGCTTGAACGCTCCTTTGTTGCACCTCTCCTCGGTCCTAACTCCTGCAATTATTGAGTCTTAGGATCCAGTAGAGAACTAGACCCAGATTCAAAATGCATGCTATGCTTTGACACCCATTGTTGCCTTATGATGCGAATGTTTGCAAGATCACACAATTGACTCACTGAGAGCAGATTGTGTTTCAGGCCAGAGACATAAGAAACATTATC
This sequence comes from Leonotis leonurus, assembly GCA_026898415.1. NCBI lineage: Eukaryota > Viridiplantae > Streptophyta > Magnoliopsida > Lamiales > Lamiaceae > Leonotis > Leonotis leonurus. Next base: position 183,574 of record JAPKLX010000046.1, read on the forward strand.
AATAGAAACATTCCATATAATGAGAGTACCATACCCTTTACTGAAACCTTTTGAGTTATCACCAAAGGTTACCTGAGGACTATCTTTCTCAGTGTAGTTGGAGAGGGCTTCTTTTTGAAAAGTCATGTGCCTTGAGCATCCAGTCTATAATCCAACTTGAATGCTCCTTTTGTGCACCTCTCCTCGGTCCTAACTCCTGCAATTACTGAGTCTTAGGATCCAGTTGAGAACTAGATCCAGATTCAGTATGCATGCTATTCTTTGGCACCCATTGTTGCCTTATGATGTGAATGTTTGAATTAGCTTTGATTTGTCTCCCCTGAAAGTCGACATATACAGTCTTCTTCTCAAGTTTGACTTGTTTCTTATTCTCAGTTCTTTTTGATCTAGCTTGGTAGCAGCCCTGAAGTTAAGTTTCGTGTGTTGTTGAACCTTAGCCCAACGTTTTTCAATGTTTACTGACCCTTTGGGTCCTTGAAAGTGTGTTGGAGGAGTGTAGTGAGAGTTCCTTTGCTTTGACTCATTTGAGTATGAACTAGGTGATGAATTCCTGTGTTCATATCCATATTGACTTGTGTTAGGTGATGAATCTCAACGTCTAGGATTTAAGTTATGGGAATTATAACTCCGTGGACTTGATCCATTTGATGAACATGTGCAATGAGAGCACTTAGATTTAGGGCTTTGTCCCTTGTAGTTTCTCTGATATGTTCTTCGATCAGTAGACTGATGTTTTTCAGGCTTTTTGGAAACCTTTTGGACTTCAGGAAAAGTTTGCTTCCTGAAAGTCTGCTTCTTAGTTCCAGGCATATTCTTTCTGAATTTTTGTGTCAAGTTCTCAGTGGCAACTTTCTTTTCCTTTCCTTTGTCTAATGAGTTTCTCACTCTGGGATTAGTGATAACTCTATTGACATTTAGTTTAGGATCAGTTTCAGAGATTGATTTCTTCAATTGGGACTTAGAAACCGTTTCAGTGGCTTTGTTAGTGGCTAATATTTCTTCCTCATTGTGATTTGGTCATTGTACAAAGGATATAATAGGAAATGAGGGTTTCAGTGCAGTCAATAATGGTAATGTTGCTCTATCTTGAGCAAAGCCAAGTCCTTTACCATTATGTATTTGAGATTGACTCAAAGTATGGTTTGTGTATCCAGATTTGGTCCATGTCTCGACCTTTTCTTTGTAATAGTCTATCCTTTCAAATATTAGTTTATTTCTTTCCATCAGTTCCTTGGTTTGAGATCTTTGAAATATGATCTCTTAATTCTTAGTGGCAAGGTCTTTGTTCAGGTTAGTGATTGTAGTCTCTTGTTCGTCATTCTTGATGGTGATGTAATTGAGTTCTTTACAAACTCTCCCAACAAGTTCATCTTTTTGAATGTCACTTGGTAAAGTCTGAAAGATGTTCTCAGATTTCTTGGCCAACTTAGAAGTTAGCTCTTCATTTTCATCCTTGGTAATCACAAAGATAGCTTGAAGATTGTGAAAATCTTATGCTAATGTCTCATATTCTTGAAGGGAGATTGTCCCAACATTGTCCTCACAATCATCAACTGTGACAGTCTCAATTTTGGATTATTCTTCAGAATGAGATGATGAAATGAATACAGATGTAATGAAATTTATGAATTTAGGATCAACATATCCTTCAGGCATTACATGAGCGTAGATTACCTGAGGAACGAAGTCGCTTGAGTGATTGTCCATCATGCAATATGCTTCAATTGACTCCTCGTCATCCTCAGTGGCCATCAAGCCTAGATCTTCCTCATCTGAAGAGTCTGAGAAGTGTTTTTCATAGGTAGCTTTGGAAGGTGTGTGATTTGATCTAGATCATCCTCAACAAACATTGCCTTCCTTTCAGCATTGTGTTGATCCCTTCGCAACCTGAGTTCTTCCCTTTCCTTTTTACTGAGGTTTGGGCAGTTAGGTTAGAAGTGATCTGGAGACCCACATTCATAGCAAACGCCTTTGATATGTGGTCTTTCAAGCTTGGACTGAGAGACAGTCCCTTCCCGAGTGGAAGTAGTTGCTTCAGTGGATGGTGGTGTGGCCTTTATTGTACGATCTCTGTACATTTTCTTGTAGCGGCCAATCCTGAGATCTGCACATTCAAAACGTTTGACCATTAGTACATATTTTTTCAATAATTCAACCGTAGACATACCTTCGAAGTCTAGTCCTTCAGGCTTGGACTCTTTGGCTGGACTTTTGTCAGCTTTGAAAGCGACTGAGTCCTGAGTGGATGAGATTATAACAATAACATGGACTTGATTGGTTATCTCCAGTAACTTCTGTCTAGCTTCATGGTTCTTCAGTATGCTGAAGAGACCAGCTGTTGTGAGCGTGTTGAAGTTTGAACGCCCGTTGATTTGGATTTGGTATGGCAACCAGTCTTCGCGTCGAAGACACCATACAATCTTCAGGTTTATTTCCCTTTGGGAGCACTTCTTGTTGTTCAGTGCCTTGATTACAGTTATTATTTGCAAAATCCTCAGTTCTAACTCACTGATGGATTCACCTGGCATCTGCAAGAAAGCATCAAATTTTTGACATTTAAAGGTTAGTTTATTCTCCTTGATTTCTTCAGATCCTGCGCACATCTGCTCGAGAGTTTCCAACATCTCTCTTGCTGATTCGCAGTGTTGTACATGGACGAGCATAGGTCTTTCCAATGTACTTGAGATGATATGTTTGGCATAGTCATCCAGCCCACCAATTTTCTTCTCTTCAGCTGTGTACTCAGTTAGTGGCTTGTACACAACTCCTTGGTCCCTTGCTTCAGTTGTTTCCTGAGGGTAGGTCTTCAAGATTTTGATTGGACCTGTTGTTATGATTTCCGACATCATAACATGGTGTGCCTTCAGGAAGGAAGACACTATGTACTTCCAATAGTCATAGTCTTCGATGGAGAACATAGGTAACCTGAGAGTACTTTCCATGACAAAAGTAGATATGCAAGTGAAACAATTAAGATTTTCTAAAAGATCTATTTAAATGACCTTGGGTTCAAGAAACAGTGGTCGTTAAACACACTGCTCTGATACCACTTGTTGGTCCTGTAACGAGTATACTGAGTGTATGGGGGGGGGGGTACACCAGTGTTGGTCCCGAAAGAGCTAGATTGGTGTATGGGGGGGGGAGGAGAATACACCAATTCAAAACTTGTAGGGTTTTCTCGTTCTTAAGATTAAGATATAAGGTTTAAGCACACTTAATGGATAAGATAGATTAGAATAGTAAAATAAATCTTCTTATTAGGAAGACTACTTGTTAATCTTTAACACAACAGTTATGTATGCAAGAGTATGAAGAATGAGAATGAGAAGTAAACAAGAAATAAAGAACGCAAGTAGTTAACATGGTTCGGGATAAACTTTCCCTACGTCCAAGGCTCGATCAAACTTAGATCGAAAATCCACTAAACTTTCTCCTTTCTTTTTACTCGTTGAGTACGAGCCACAAGAATTATCAAAACTAGATAACTTCTTGTGATTATAATTCTTCTCCCTAAGATTGATAACTGCAATCTAGGGTTATAACTGAATCAAGTCTAGATCATAACTTGAGGTTTTGCAAAACTGTTTTCCAGAAAATAAACCTTCAAAAACTGTGAAACACTCTAAGAGAATTCTAGGATTGTGTTGGAGTGCTTTTGAACGATGAGAGCTTGAAGATTTTTGAGCAGAGTAATGGCGATTTGAAGGCTTGAATTCTCGCACCCTTTCCTGGAAGTGAATGTGGTATATATAGAGCCATGGCTGTAACTATCCGTTAGAGAGAGAGAGGAGTCCTTCCTCTTCGCATTAAAGGCTGCATTAATTGCATGACAATGTTGTTGATACACGCGCTGCCATATGAGCGTCTTGTTCCACCTTTCACGCGATTTTCCAGTGCATTGCCATACTAAGAATGATTCACCGTACTGCAATTTGATATTCTCGTACTTCATTCCTAAAAATATGCTGTTGATGTGACAATACACCGAGTGGTTGACTTATGACAAATTTAGGTATGTCGACAATCCACCATAGTTATTGTGAGGACTAGCTCGTTTGCATTTGATCTAGCAGGTTGCTGTGAGTCGAGCTGCTCTTTCACAAGTTAGTTGGTTTTGTTTCCAATTAGCATTTATGACTTCATGTTGTAAACATCTTGATAGCAAAGGAGAATTGAGGGACATATAGTTTTTGTGAAAAACGACCTGTTGAAATTTGGACAGCGGGCTGCTGAGAGATATTTTCTCTAGCTGTTCTTCCTCTTGAGATGTCTTCAAGTATATAAGTCTTCTATCCTAGTTACAGCTTGATTATAGGGACAAATAATAAATTTATCCATCTGTTCCTTTTACATTGTAGTTGTTTACAAACTAACTCTAGAAGGACAGATCGTTATAAGTAAGTTTGAAATTTCAAACTTCTTTTACAGTTTGTGATTTGTAAAAATAAATTCTAGGTATCTAAAACCAAGACAAGTAAGGTGGACAGCGAGTTGCAAGTATGATAGACAGATCGTTATTTTTACAAAAACGGTCTGCTCACAACTTTAAAACTCGCCGTCTATACAACTTAGAAAATACTTATCTTAGTAATCAATGTGTTCAAGAAAAGCTTTTACAAGAATATTACAGATTGTAATTAGAACGATTTGCTTCTTTTATAATTAAGTTGTTCCCTAAAAGATAACATTGACAACTTGGTTTTATAAGATTATAAAAATGATTAAGTGTTGTTTCGAGAAACATCATCAAAACATAAATAAATTTGTGGGGGTTCCCAACAACCAGTTTCTAACTTTTTAGATTAAAACGAGTTTCAGTGGTAACTCAGATCTGAAGGGAGGGAATTTCAGTAGAGTATTTTACTTTAGATAGCAATCCTTCAGTCTACACTTAGTGTTTGAATGATGGACAAATATCTTAAGTGTACGTGCAGAAGTGGTGGTTTAAAAGCTTACTCGTTTGTCAGAAAACTTAATGTTATTGTTTCAGTTTCCACTTAATCAATATTCAGTTTATGCAATATATGGTTAGAGAATAAATACTGAATGAAAATAGCAAAGACACAGTGATTGGTTTGCGTGGTTCGGAGATAAAAACTCATACGTCCACGAGTCTCGATGTGAGTCAAGAGTTTCCAAATAATTGGAGATATGTCTTACAGTGATCAACCTTTGAAGGTTAGATGAACAATAATTCTGATCACTTCCGGCTAGAGACTAGGTCAATGCTAGATCTATTTCTTCGGTTGAATGATATCGCTAAGAACACCCAAATCACTTTCTATTTTATATTAAAAAAATAACTTTGTCTATGATTTACATCATATATGCATTATAGATTTATATTTTTCCAACTATTTGATTCCTATAGCTTTAAGGAAGAATTGTAATGCAAATTACCATTACTAGTTTGTGCACCCGTGCGATGCATGGTAATATTTAAAAATAATAAAATTAATTTTAATCATATTAGAATTTAGATCATCCAATTATAAAATAATTATATCTTAAAAAATTTATAATATGATTGTTAAATTAGGATGCATTAGATAAGGTAGATGAGATGTACAACGCTAAAAAAAAATCTGGAATAATTAGTATGAATAGCACTACTAAAAAACTCAAAATCAATGACAGACTCGAATTTCGTCGTTAGGATAATTTAATATTGTGTTTGGTAAATAGAATTAAAAAGTATGATAAATGTAATGTGAGTGTGTTTCTCGATAAGTTTCTTATTTCAAAAAATTAGTAAGACTTAGTGTTTGATCCACACGAATTTATCAGAACAAATTGGTAGGTTTATTAATAAGGTCTAAACAGTGAAATAAAATTGTACCTATGATTTATTTGGGGTCAGCCAGATAACTAAAATTTCTTACTAAACAATAGATGAAGTCATATTATTAATCTTATTTGGCTTCATCTCCCTTACCAAACCAACGCGGCTTTAATAAAATCTCTTTGAAACATATTTTACATGCATAGCATTTTTTTTTTCCCACAATTTTAATGGAGTATAATTGTAAAAATAAAATATAGATAATTTATTATGTATCAAGACATACATGTAATGAACAATAAGATAAATAGTTTATTAAGTTTAATGTTAATTAATTAATAGTATATAATCAAACATCAAGTCAATAGATAAAAAAAATATATAATTAACGAATCTATTCAATATATTTTTAATTAAAAATCTAGTATATGAACGGTTTGATTTGTAATACTATGATAAATAAATTTAATAAGATATTATTTAAAAAAAATGTTATTTTCTATTCACAATTAATTACTCCCTCTGTCTCATTTTATTAGACACACTTTGACGAAAAAGCTCTTACAGTTTTGGTCAAAGTGCGTCTAATTAAAGAGGACAAAGAGAGTATTTCTTAACAATCTTTAACAATTTAACAATTTTATTTTATTTTATCATTTAAATGAGTGATAAATTTAAAGTAGATATATATACACACAACATACAATTCAAATTCATGATAAAAACATATAAAATATTTTCTCAGAATAAAAAATTATCTAATTTAATGATAAAATATATCATAATCAACTAATCACAAACAACAACAAATTCCCTATATTATATGATAAAATATTTCATATAAGTCATGAACGGAAAATTATCTTTTAATTGTACGGATATAAATGATTTAGCGGTAAAAATTTATTTTTAATCAGTTAAATTAACCATTTTTATTTGTTGTATATCCTTATATATATGGATATACAATTATTTCGATATTTTAAATGATCATAACTTGTTCATATTAAATGTATATTTTATATATTATATATCAAATTAAAGATCTTTTGACGATCTTTAATTTAAGATGTATATTGTATATATTTTTTGAAACGAAATAAAATACTTTTGAGAAATAATATGATTATAAATGAAAGAATATGAGTAGTTAATTTATTAATATGTAATATATAACTCCTTACTTTACGTATGCATTGTTTCTGTGAATACAAATTTATTAAAAATTAATATATTTAATAACTTAATTATTATTATCATTGAAATTAAAATTAATTATAAAATCGTCATTAAAATTGAAATATTTCTTATTTTATATATATATATATATATATATATAAATATATATAGATTTGGAATCATTTGTCCAATAAAAATTCACACTCAATAATTCAATATTTAATATTCATTAGAAAAATCATAAATTTGATAGTTACGAAAATGATAAATTTAAAATTTTTGGTTTCGAACCTTAGGTGATTATTATAGCAATAATATGCTTTTTAAAAGAAAAAATATTAACGTTTTTTATGATTTGAAACATTTTTTATATTTTGCCTTTTTTCTTTCCTCAACAAATTTTCCCCTTCTTGACTCGCAACAATCCCTAAATGCATTTGAGCTCTGACCCTTACATATATCATAACGTTCAACTAGATCAAGATCCCTTCATCCCAGCTATGATTTTGACAAGATTTCTGCCAGATTGTTCGGTCAGATCACGTCACTGTGCCTCATTTCTCAACATCAGTCACCGAATTAGATATTTCTCCGATAAGCCCACATTCGATTTCGCGAGCATGCGGGAGCCCGATGATGCAGTCGCCTTATTTCACAAGATGGTAAGAATACAGCCACACCCTTCTGCTATTGAATTCTCGAAATTATTGAAGTCTCTAGTTAAGATGAGAGAATACCACATTGCCCTTCAACTGTTCGACGAAATGCTGCTGAGGGAGGCTCCTCTAAATCAATACATCTTGAACATTGCCATAAATTGCTTTTGCCTGTTAAAAAGAGCTGATTTTGGGCTTGCGATATTAGGCAGCTTTTTCAAGCGCGGATGTGAGCCTGATGTTGTAACCTTTAATACTCTTCTCAAAGGGCTTATGTCGGTGGGGAATATTCAAGATGCATCGAAACTGTGGACGAAGTTGTTGTCTGAGGAACTATGCATACCTAATGAAGTCACTCTTCTTACTATGATCAATGGGTTCTGCAAAGCTGGTCATATTCTCCAGGCCCTTGAATTGCTCATGTTTTTGGAAAAAAGAACTTTCTTACCTCTCGATATTTATATTTACCAATCGGTTCTCGATGGTCTATGCAAGGTCGGAATGGTTGACGAAGCTCTCCAACTCTTCTCCACTTTGTCTGATAAGGGAATTTCAATTGACGTCGTAACTTATAATTCAATGATTTGGGGCTTATGCAATGCTAGGAGATGGAATGAGGTTGATTTAATGTTAGAGGAGATGGTGGCTTGTGAGCTCTACCCAGATGTGGTCACTTATACTATTCTAGTAGATGCTTTCTGCAGGGTGGGAAAGATAGAAGATGCTGAGCGTACTTTTCAAAATATGAAGCAAATGAATGTCCAACCTAACATCATTACTTTCAATACACTGATGAATGGATATTGTATGCGAGGAGAAATGGACAATGCTAGAAAGATCTTCGATTTAGCATTGAGCTCCGGGTGCAAGCCTGATATTATCACTTACAGCACACTGATGAATGGATATAGCAAAACGAGGCGACTAGATGAAGTTTCACACATTTTTGCCAATGTTCCTGGAGAAGGGTTAGAGCATAACTTGGTTTCATATAGCACAATGTTGAAAGCTTTATTTTGTGAAGGCTACTTTGAAGACGCCTTGACTCTATTCAAGGAGATGAGAGATCGATTGTGTCTTAATTTATATACTTACAACATCTTTTTGGATGGCTTGTGTAGCGCTCATCATATTGATGAAGCATTCTTCATGTTGCATACTATGGAAGATAAAGGCATCATCCCCAACATAGTTACATATAGTATCCTCATTAAGGGATTGTGCGATGCTAATGAAGTTAGACAAGCCAACGATCTTTTCAAGAGGCTTCCATCCAAAGGTATCCTGCCGAACACGATAACATATACAATCCTTATGCGTGCACTTTGCAGAGAAGGGCAGATAAAGGAGGCTAAGGTTTTGTATATGCAAATGATAAACGATGGTTGTTGCCTCGATAGTATGGCGTTCAACATTTTTATCCAATGTCTTGTCAAAAGGAACAAGGTGCACGATGCACTTGAAGTTTTGGAAGAGATGAAGATGAGGGGATTCACACTTGATGCCACTACTTCTTCATTGATACTTCAACATATAAATAAGGTCAAGAAAACGTTGAAACTTGTTAGGTGATGCAAAAATGATGATTGATGGACTATATATCCCTTTCTGTTTCTCCAATATTTATTTGAAATCATCGCTGATTGGTAGGCTTATTTGTTGGTTATTAGAGATACTAATTGTAGAATTACATGAGTTTGTACTCTCCAGTTATATATATGTTTTTTTTCTCAGCTGCATTTTTTATCGTGTGTGTTCGTGTTGTCTGTTCGTGTGGGGACAACGTACAACATTCAAGCTGTTGAGGTACACTTTCATAGTAATATATAATGAGTCATTAGAAAGTTGATGGTAGGTCTAATAATATGAGTATAATTATTAAAAATATGCAAGTTTTTTTCTTGACAAATAGAATATATTACTTAGTAAGGCACTATATTGAGAGATTTTAAATTTATATTTAAAATTATCCTAATAAGACAGTGCTTCATGGGTCTGGCATTTGTATTGGGCTTACTTACAAATTTGGGCTAACTCATGCCTAAATTGCTCCTTGTGTTGTTTAGTTCTACAGCGTATATTTATTAATATGGATAATTGTTGTTAAATACATAAACTAATCACCATTTCTCGTATTACACATGAATTATAAAATATGTCCCACAATACATCAACTGTCATTTTTAGCTAATTAATACATCGGGGTACTTTTGGTCAAACTATTGCATACGTGGATCCGAATAACACATGTGTATGTACACATCAACTTAACATCATGTTGTTTTGCCTTAATATAAACGACATCGTTTCTTCCTTAAGGAAAACGATGTCGTTTTATTCAATTTCTGAGTGTTCTTCGTTTTATAGCTCACTCATAAATGTAATAAAACGTCGTTTTTGTCGTTTATATTGAGTCAGAACGGCGTCGTGTTAAGTTGATGTATTGTGGGACATATTTTATAGTTCATGTGCAATACGAAAAATTGTGGTTAGCTTATGTATTTAACGATAATTATCCGTTATTAATATATATAATTGGTGTGATAATATTATGTAATATTAGATAAGCATATAAATTGTTATATAAGCTAAAGATATAAATTTTATCTAATTTACATTTTTATATTTCAAATACAATATTGACCACAAAGTTCCGAAGATGTTTAGGATTATGATAATAGTAACCACAAATGTCAACATTTTTAGCAGCAAATGAGAATAAAATAATATTTAATGTGTCATTATTTATAATCAAAAAATTAATAAAGTATCTAAAATTTCAATTAAACGAAACTATTAATAATAGAACGGAGAGAGAGTAGACAATGAAAATGTAGAATAATAGAAAGGTTTAATTCCATGTGATAACCTATTCGGGCAAAACCAATAGAAACAAATCTAGCGACAAAGATAAAAAGGATGTTGGATCGCGCAAAACTGACAGAAACCGCTTCTTCTCGAATATGATATGACATTATTATTTATTTAGTGCCAAAATAGTAGTATGTTAGGATGTGGGAAAACCTTTGCTCACCAATTAGTTATATCGTAATAAGCATGGTATCTTTTATAATTAAATGTTCCTCTCATAATATTGATATAGTATAAAAATAGTATTCCCTTTGTATCGGTTAAGATGGGGCGTTACTTTTGAGCGCAAATTTTTAGGAGAGTTGAAAAGTTGAGTAAAATAAATATACATTATTTAAAATTATGTGTGTAAAAAAGTGTAAACTAAAAAGGAAACGCTTCAACTTAGTTGGGACAACTCAAAAACAAATTTACCTCATCTTAGTTGGGACGGAGGAAGCAGAAATTAACTTCTTCTTTTTTTTTTAAATTTATTAAGTCCTAAAAATTTTATATGTTCTATATTAATTTGTAGACTTATTAATAATCATATCAAAAAAAGTTTGACATATATATCAGGATAAAAGGAATATTTTTTGATTGTGCTTTAACAAGTCGAGTTGAATAGTATAAGTTGAAGCTCAATTTGAACTTCTGACTTATTATTCAAACTCGATTAATTTGATATCATTGTTAATGATTTTTTAGCTCAAATTTTAAAAGAAATATTTTAGTAAATTAATTATTCTAGCTTGATGTCCATGTGTTAGCTCAATTAATTGAAAGTTCAGGTAACATGTTGAATATGTTCGCAAACTCAACGAGCTGAGCTCGAGCCAAATAATGCTCTGAACAAATCTTTAAACCTAAAACTCAAATAATTCGCAACTAACGATGTCCATTTAGGTATACTTTTGAAATATATATATTTCAAAATAATCCAAAAGATATCCACCTTTACTCTTCAACATATGCAACATTGGTGTCTTTGTAAGTAATGTTTTTTTTCAATAATGTTATGGTAATGGTCATAGGGCTGGTAATTGGGTCGGGTTGGGTCGTTATCGGGTCAGTGTAATAATGACACACCTTGTTAAGGCTAAACTCGAACCCGACCTGTTAAAGAAATAGTAAATTCAAACCAAAATCCAACCTGAATGGTCAGAACCCGAACCCAAACTGACACCTTTATTTTTCGGGTTGACCCAACCCGATATTATACAATTTCATAAATAGTGTAAAAATAAATTAATAATTGATACTATATAGTTTGTGGATATACTTCATAATGTATATGAGGAACGATAGAGGATAATGAAAATGTCAAACATGAGATGTAAATAATGAAAAAAGTAAATCCTAATTAGACAAAACTATGTTAATAATGACAATATTAAATAATATACTCATTTCGTTTCACTTATTTAGACACATTTGTTTTTGGCACGCAGACGAATATGTGGTTATAATGAACTTGGAGAGATGTATTTGTGCTTTAAAAATTATCAAATAAGGAAATTTGTCTAAATAATTGGGACAACTCAATAAGTGGGACGGAGAGAATAATTACATATTTCAGATAATCTGAACTCAACCTGAACTAAACCTGAAAATTTCAGGTTCTTATTGCGTTAACCTGATAAGAATCTGAATCCAATAAAAGTCAATCTAAATCCATTAATTTCACGTAAAATTATTGTGTTGTGTTGAAAATCCACAACTCTAATAATGAGAATCTAATTAAGTTACTTTAGCCACCCTCTGTTTGTGGTAAAGCCAAAATTTGTGGGAATATGGCAGCTTAATCCTACTGTTTTAAACTTAGTTTATTAATTTCCTTTTTAAGATTCATACATTAATTATGTAAAATACAATTATGAAATTGATATTTAACTAACTAATCATATTTATATTTGTAGTCCTCCGTAAACACTTTGTACACAATCATTAATCTTGCATAACATTGATGTTCTATCAATTCTCTCATGTATGTATTAAGATTTAACTGAAAGGTATGAAGATTCATAAGAATAATTACCTACTTGAATTCAGAATATCACACTGATATTTAGTAGCTCTCCGACATCACTTTCTGTACTTTATGACAACTTCTCTCCATATATACACTGTCTCATAATTACATTTACCTTATACAATTATTATATAATTACCTAAACAATTAATTCAATAATTGTTTACTATAATTAATAGGACAATTAAGATTTTATTTCTCTTAATTTATGTTTTCTATAATTAATTCGCAGCATTAATGGCGGATCTCAAATTCAGTTTAATTTCTATAATTAATCCATAGCATTGATGACCTTATCATATAATTTTTCAATTTACGATACACGGCATTCTATGATAATAAAGCAACGTTTTTGTCAATCACTTTTATTTTATGGAATCATTAATTTAAATATTGCATATAAATTAAATTTACAACCAAAAAATTGTGGTTTTACCACATCAATCTTGAATTAAGGAGAGGGCTTCAATACGTAGTCCTTTAATATATTATCATATAGAAGCAAATGGATTTCCAACCAAACATCATAACATACAATACACTGATGAATGGATATTGTATGCGAGGAGAAATGGACAACGCTATGAAGGTCTTCGACTTAGCATTGTGCTCGGGGTTCAAGCCTAATAGTATCACTTACAATACACTGAAGAATGGATATTGTATGCAAGGAGAAATGGGCAGCGCTATGAAGATCTTAGAATTAGCATTGAGCTCCGGGGTTCAGGCCTGATATTATCACTTACAACACAACTGATGAATGGTTATAGCAAAACAAGGCGACTAGCTGAAGTTTCACACATTTTTGCCAATTTTCCTAGAGAAGGGTTAGAGCATAACTTGGTTTCATATAGCACATTGTTGAAAGCTTTATTTTGTGAAGGCTACTTTGAAGATGCTTTGACTCTATTCAAGGAGATGAGTGGTCAATTGGGTCTTGATATCTATGCTTACAACATCTTTTTAGATGGCTTGTGAAGCGCTCATCATATTGATGAAGCATTCTTCATGTTGCATACCATGGAAGATAAAGGCATCATCCCTGACATAGTTACATATAACACCCTCATTAAGGGATTATGCGATGTTAGTGAAGTTAGACAAGCCAACAATCTTTTCAAGAGGCTTCCATCCAAAGGTATTCTGCCGAACACCATAACATATACAATCCTTATACGCACTTTGTAAAGAAGGGCAGATAAAGGAGGCTAAGGTTTTGTATATGCAAATGATAAACGATGGTTGCTGCCTCGATAGTACGCCGTTCAATGTTTTTATCCATTGTCTCTTGTCAAAAGGAAAAAGGTGCACGATGCACTTCAAGTTTTTGGAAGAGATGAAGATGAGGGGATTCACACTTGATGCCACTACTTCTTCATTGATACTTCAACATATAAATAAGGTCAAGAAAACGTTGAAACTTGTTAGGTGATGCAAAAATGTTGATTGATGGACTATATATCCCTTTCTGTTTCTCCAATATTTATTTGAAATCATCACTGATTGGTAGGCTTATTCGTTCGTCATTAGAGATACTAATTGTAGAATTACATGAGTTTGTACTCCAGTTATATATATGTTTTTTTTCTCCTAGATAGACTTATGTAGAGGTGTTCAAAAGAACCGGAACTGCCGGAACCGAACCGTAACCGACTGTTTCGGGAATCGTAACCGTACCCGACGGTTCAATTTCTTAGTGTTCATCTTATATTGTTATATTTATGAAGATTAACATTTTATTTTATTTCATTTCATTAATGTATTTGTGTTTAATATGTTATTCAATTTAAGTATTCATGACATAATAACTCATCAATTTTTTTTTTATTTCATTATTAATATATTATTATATGGATATTATATATAATTAACACTAAATTAAAATAAACATTTACCTAGTAATTATAGTATTACATTAAAAATGTAATTATGATTAAAATTTCAAAAATTTAAATATATTAGCATTAATTTTTTAGACGGTTCGAAACCGTAATTGGAACCGTCCTACACGGTTCGATTCAAACCGTGAACCACCACAACTACAGTTCGGTTCTAGTTTTGAAAATTCAGAACCGTGAACCGACGGTTCAGTTACGATTGGGTTACGTGAACACCTCTAGACTTATGCAAGGGTTCTCTCAATAAGAAATTCAAATCTAAGATCTGCATTATCAATGAGGAAGAGGGGAGAAGATATACATGAATTAGTATTTATATAAGTTCAACAATAGTTGGAGTCTTAGGATCCATTTGGTAGATAGGTTAGGATGAGAGTGCATAAGGTTAAATTTAGTTTGAGGAGTTAGGATATGAGGAATTAAGTTTAATATGAGTTTGTGTTTAGTAGATAAGATAAGAAGTGAGATAAATTTTATATGTTGTTTGGTAGAAGTGTTTACACCTTAAATAAAGTATTGCTATTACAAATCTACCCTTCTATTATTTATAAAATTATGAAAATGCCATAATTATTTTAGTAGAGATAATATAAGATTTCTTTTCTTATTATTTTATTTTCGATACTACTTTGCTTTTTAATTATATAATATATAAAAATATGTTCTTTTATTATATAATATAGGATCTTTTTAATTTTGTTCTTTTACTTTTCAAAAATTTTACAAAAATGTCATTGAATATAATATATATATATAATCAAAATCATTTTCCCACTTTCTTCCTATTTTGTCCTCCCATTTTTATTCTATTTACATTATTGTCTTCTCACTTCTTTTTCTTTGCTTCATATTTATTAATAATTAATTTTTTTAATTTCATTTATAAAATTATATTTATTATTTTATGAAATTAAATATAATTAATGAAAATGTGTATGTTTTATTATTATGTTTAACTTATTAACTTTTTACTTCTTATTTTTATTTTTTCCCTAATTTATGAAATTATAGATGAATAAAAAGTATATACAAATATAATGTTGTTTCTCTCTTCCGCGGTATGATGAAAACGGATCCTCTGCCTTCTGCTGTACTTCTCAACAATTTGCTGAGTTCTACCTCCAAAATCAAGCAATACAATGTTGCCCTCTTCCTGTTCGACAAAATGCTTCACATGGGTGTTTCCGTAAATCTCTACACCTTTAATATTGGGATTCATTGCTTCTGCCATCTCAATCGTGTTGATTTTGGATTTGCTATGTTAGGCTGCATTTTCAAGCGTGGCTACAAACCCGATGTAGTAACGTTCACCACTCTCGTCCGTGGGCTTTTATCAGTAGAAAAAATCTTTGAAGCAGAGAAACTGATGAAGAAGTTGGTGAGAGATAAATTATGTTATCCCGATGAGGTTACATATCTTATTGTCATCAATGGGTTGTGCAAAGCTGGGCAGACTTCGGCAGCACTTGATCTGCTCAATTTATGGGAAAATTGGAGTTGCAAACCTAATGTTTCTTCATACAATGCTATTATTGATGGTCTATGCAAGGACCAAATGGTCAACGATGCCCTCCATATCTTCTCATCTTTGTCTCGTAAGGGAATTTTACCAAATGTTGTGGCGTATAGTTCATTAATTCAAGGCTTATGCAGTTTGAATAGATGGAAAGAAGTAGTAAAACTATTGAAGGAGATGAAGGCACATGAGGTATATCCAGATCTACTTACTTTTAACATTTGCAAAGAAGGAAGGGTGGAAGATGCCAAACATATATTGGAAAAAATGATGGAAAGAAATATTCAACCTGATATGAATACTTATAACTCATTGATGGATGGATATTGCTTGCGAGGTGAAGTGTATAAAGCTAAACAAGTTCTTGATGTTGTATTGAGTTTGGGGCTCAAGCCTAATATTGTAAGCTATTCTACCTTGATGAACAGGTATTCTAGAAAAGGACAATTGGATGAGGTTTTGCAACTTTTTAATGAAATTCCAGCCAAAGGATTAGAGCATGAAGTGGTATCTTATAGCACAATGTTGCAGGCCTTATTTCATCAAGGAAAATATGATGATGGGTTGAAGCTCTTTGGAGAGATGAATACCCGTCTTATATCTCCTGATTTGGCGACCTATAATATCGTGTTGCATGGACTTTGCAAAGCTCATCGTATTGTTGAAGCATTACCCTTCTTGGATGTTATGGAAAATGAACGTGTTATTCCCAACATTGTAACATACAATATTCTCATTGATGGATTATGCACAGCCAACAAACTTGACAAAGGCAGAGATCTATTCAATGAATTGGGGTCTAAAGGTGTGCAGCCTAACGTAATAATATATAATACTCTTATTGGTGCACTTTGCCGAGAGGGGCAAGTGGAGGAGGCTAAGGACTTGCTGACACGAATGGTGAACAACGGTTGCTTGCCCAACAATGTGACCTTCAATGTTCTTGTTCAAGGTCTTGCCAGAATTAACAAGATTGACGAGGCAATTCCGTTCCTTGAAGAAATGGAGAGAAGGGGATTTATTTTGGATGCAACCACTTTCGAGATGTTACTCGAACATCTAAAAAAGGAAGGTAAAGATGGCATTCTCTTTGCAAATGTTAAGAAGCTTGTACCCAAGAACTTGTAGTTAATAAGTTACGATTTTTCCTATGACTTGAAATTGATGTGATGTGTGACTATGTGAAATCAAAAGCCTTCTGAGACGACGACGATGATTGTGATTGTGAGATTTGAAAAATGAGTAATAATTCTTGTTTTGATCATGAGACATATGGGAAGAACTGGAATTATCGTCATATTATATATGATCTCATCTTACTTACATACCAATAATCTACTCTAGGTCTGATGTTCTTTTTATTAACTGTTTCTGTATAATGTTTGTGAAATTAATTAGTTTACTGTGCACAATTATGATGGAGTCATGAGAAACAATCTTTTTGCAGCCATGAGTTCATCATAAGAAACAATAAATCCCATCACGATAATGTACCCAAAATTGTATTGTTCTGACTCTATGTTTGCTCCGGTCTTCAATTTTTACACATTCTAGTGAACCTCGACTGCTCACGGCTGGGGCTGTTCGTGCTCATCTTGTTGCAACAAGTCCCCATTCCCGCTGCACAGATTGGTTGTCGTTGTAGGGGATAACGGGGTGTAGTTACAACCTAAAATCACAGCAACTTTCTTGAGAATCAAAACCTGCATAATCAGCCGGGGATCGGTATGAATATATAAACAAACCTCTGTTCAAAGAGCTTCTCTCGGAATCCTTGGTCACGTGTAACAAGAATGTGCCTGCAATCACAACCATGAACGCGCAAAGCACTGATGCAATGCTCCAAACACCTTGGCCTTCCCAGTCCTGTAACATTGCAAGTTTAATTCTATAGAAGCAGACTACTATTTCTTGGCACATACGGTACTAGCTAGAACATAGACCAATTCAACCAAGAAATCAAGCACGAGAGCTACCTTAAACATAATGATGCTTGCTAGAATCGTGAGTGATGTAAAGAAGACGTAGTATATAGGCGAAACAACAGCTGTGTTGAAGGTATCGAGAGCCTGCAGTAAGAAATGGATGCATCCTCAAATACAAGTGCCATATTCTTGCTAAAAAAATGACTTTGATGGTATAAAGAATACCAGATTACATTTCAACTTTGGCCAACTTATTACTCTACCTCTATCTATATGTGTCACTTCACTTGCAGCAAAAAAGCTATTGTGACTTATGAGATGAGGTTTGAATCCTAGCTTTGAACTAATCAATCTTACTATAAGAAATTCATTGATGAGCAGAGCAAACATGAAATATGTAATATTCGAGAATTCATGGCGCGCCTTAGGTTACTATTGATGCTAGTATTGTATAAAATTTCCCATCAAGAGACACCAAAAAATGAAAAATATATAATACTTGCCTTGTTTAGGTAATTCATTTGCATTATGACACAAATTGTCACAACACTCATAAAAAACCAGGTTTCTGGGTATATTAACTGGTTATTCCCCTCGAAAGTCAGTTTTAGAGAAATTCCAAGGGCTTTAACACTCATAACCTGCAACACTATCATCAAATGATCATAGACACAAGGCAAACTGCTAAAACCACAATTCAGAATTTACCGAGAGAGAACCCATCAGCGAGCAAATGCCGGTGAAAACAAGTACGTTGGTGTGTCCACATTGGGGGCCAAAATAGAAAACAAGAATGAATACCAAAATGATAACTGATCCCACATAGAGAAGAAAGGCTGGAATCAAACCAAATCAAATGAGTTGCATCAGACACTAACTACACTCTTGCTCTAGGCTTTTAGGGAAGCTAAGCAAAGGTTACCAGATATATATCTTCCTACCTGGCTGTGTTGCCATACTCCATATTTCTTGGACTGAAGAAATCGGCTGCTCTTGTGGTGCGTTTATAACAATGACGACAGAACCAACAATGCACATCACACATCCCAATATCCCTAGTTGATGTAGCTTCTCATTCAAGATAAAGTAGGCTAATACAGCACTACATCATACCATATTTATAGCATCCATCAAAGGCTTACATAATTTACTGAAACTTGTTTCTCTAGCTACCAGTATATATACAGATCGGAAATAGGTTACCTCACGATGATACTCAGTGCACCGAGAGGAGTGACGAGCACTGCTGGGGCAAATGCATATGCTACAAAGTTTGCAACTTCTCCAATTATCACTGCAAACCAAAAATAAAAAAAGATATATAGAAGCATCAGTTCATAAAGTAATTAAACACTGTTGTTTCCTCATCCATTGATACAGATTTCACAATCATGGCAGTTCATCTAGCAAGATAATTAACCTTCTCTTCTCTGCAACAACATTATATTCATAACTGGATGCTCAACTACATAAATGAATAATTGATTACAAAACAAGCATTCTTTTTTATTCTTTTTCCTGAAGCACAACAATAATTGAAATGGAGGGAGGGTTTTCATCAGAATATAATATCTAGCTTTTGCCAGTAGGGACACAAAACCCTATAACTAACGATCCAATGAAGAAGAAAATCTCACTTACTAGTGATCATTCCGAGCCACCATAGAGGCTCCATGAGATATGAATGACCCCCAACACCTAATATATATTCCATCATTCACAGCACATTAATAAAATCACATAACAAACAAGAGCCCATATGGAAAGAATAGAATTAAGTGAGAACTCCAAAAACACACACAGGATGAAGATTTGTTACCAGCACTAATGCCAGAGGCAGCAGCAGCTCTTTTGAGTCCTTTCTTCTTGATGATGAAGCTTGTACCGATGAAGAGACTTGAAAGCAGAGCCAACATAATTCCCTTCAGATTGTCCCCACTAAAACCCATCATCCCCACACTATGATCTTTCAATCTATCTCTCTCATTAATACACGACCACGTGTGTCTGTCTTTGTCTGTGTTGAGTGTGTGCTTGGGTTCGGCTCTTTTCTTCTTCTTCATGAAATCTTCCAATCATCACCAAAACTTTGGCAGATCACGGACGTCTCCTGCTCAATCATTAGCCTCCCTTCGTTTTCTATTCAAATTTCAAGATTTGGATTTATGAGTACCACATTTTCTTTTCAACCCTCTTTATTTATATTGTAAACTGGAGTATTAATTAAATAAATTGTGTTTAGGATGTTACTCACTCAATCTCCAACAATTTGCTCATGTATGGATACAAATTTAATCAATTTTAGCTCATCAATCAACGTTTCAACTCCCAAATGGCATATTCCAATACTTTGTTCTTGTACCAAATGAGATGGAGATCTCTATCTCACATATATCTCGTATCTTACAATCAATTTTATTTTTATTTATTTATTTATTATTGATTTTAATTTAATTTTATATTTAATAATATATATTTATTGTATCGTGTATAATTATTTTTAATATTTTACTTTATAATGATTTTTATGATTGATAAATTTAAAAATAAAACGTATAATATTTTAATTTATTTTTTTAAATAAATATTAATTATGATTTATTATATTATAATAAAATTTAAGTTTTAATAAATTAATTAAAATGATAAATTTATCTATAATAGAAATTAAATAGACATCTATAGATATTTGTATAATTTTCTTAACTAGTAAAGTATAAATATTTTTGTGTACGATAAAAATAAAGGAAAACCCGTAAATACACTTTTATAGTATGTTATGAGTTACAATAAATTATTGAGTTTGTTGAAATCTTATCTTTACTTTTATATTTTCTTCAAATTCATCTTAATATATATTACTCCCTCTTTTCCACTAAATATGTCATGTTTTAACCAAAAAATTCTCATAATTTTGATTAAAACATGACATATTTAATGGAACGGAAGAAGTATATATATATATTAAAATTTATTTGTAGAAAACCACAAACAAATACCGTAAAATACCGAATATATTAGTCATTCTTAGGGCTGTCAAAATTTACCGAAAAAGTGGTATACCGTACTTACCGTACCGAAAAATACCGTAAAATACCGAATATAAGGTATATCGAAAATTTTGGTAAGGTATGATACCGAACCAACTTTTCGGTAAGGTAAAGGTATAAGTTTTCCAAATACCGAGGTATACCGTCATATACCGTACCGCAATATATATCAAAAAAATTAGTATATACCGTTGTTTTCTTTTATATATATATATGTATATATATATATAATTATAGTTAATAAACATTAGTGACAAATTATAAAATATGTGAGTTTTTTTATAATTGAAAAGATTGAACAAGACATATTATTTGTTACATAACCAATTAATTATAATATAATTCTAGTAATTTTTTTTCTAAAACTAGCATATCAATCTAAATAATTATATAAATAATTATAATAAAGTAAAGATAATTATAATCAAAGGTACGTTTTAAAAATATAAGTATTTTATATAATTATATGACTACGTCTATTTGATTTTAAATATAATATAAGTTGTAATATATAATTAATGAAAATATACTTAATTTGTTATAATATATCATACATATATGATAAAATTTGTAAGTTTATGATTCATATATTTAAATCTAATAGTTATATAATAATATAATTAGCTAATATTTTAATAATTAATTATCTGATATTAGTAGTTAATCTCAAAAATTATATTATTATAAAAATAACACTTCATATTTTTTTATACGTTGGATATTATGTAAGGTGTCATTCATTATATTTTAGTATATCGTGAAAGAAAGGTATACCGAAATAAGGTAAGGTATACCGAAAACAAGGTAAGGTATAGATATGTAAAAATGTCATACCGAAAGTAAGGTATACCGAAAAGTATGATAAGATAACGGTATGAAATTTTTCATACCGAAAATAAAAGTAAGGTATAAGGTATGACGATTTTATTAAGGTATACGTAGCGTGATACCCCTAGTCATTCTATTCATAAAAGTTATTTTCTTTTTTAAACATGATTCTACAAAACACTCAATAATTTAAATTTTATATATATTTAACTTTGTTAGTATATTTTTCACAAAAAAAACAATTTTTAATTTTCTTTTTGAAAGACGTGTGTCGACTATCTCATAACACACTTTAGTGAACAAATAAAGTACTTATTTATTTTTTAACTTAATTTTATATAGTTTAATTTAATTTTGTGCTTACTATTAAAGGCTGATTCCACTCAAATATAATATATAATTACTTTTTAATATTTAATATTACTTTTATAAAATTTTTAAAATTACTCCTTCCATCCACATAAGGCTTCGTTTGGTACGTGTGTTAGAATGAGTTATGATAAATAAAACCTATTTTATTTGTATGAACAATATTAAGAATAAAAAGAGTAGGATTATTCTGTAGTACGTTTAGTACATGATATAAAAAGTAGAGCTGTCAAAATGGGCCCGGCCCGGCCCGCCCGCCCAAAAACCCCGGGGTTTGGGTCGGGTTGGGCTCTAAAAATTAAGGCCCGAAAAAAATCGGGCCTGAAAAGCCCGCCCAGAAAACCCTACGGGCTTATAAGGTTTCGGGCTAAAAAAGCCCGGGGTTTCGGGCTAAAAAAGCCCGCCCGATTTAATATATATTATTTTTTATTAAAATATCTTATTCTCTAAAAAACCCTAGCTATATATTATTTTTTATTAAAATATCTTTTATAAGTTGGAATATTTATTTATATTTTTTAAAACTTAATGGAATTGATTAATACTTGATGAAAATTGTTGAATAAACACACTAACTATTTCATATAATAAATATTATTAATGTATTTCACACCAAATTTATGAATAATATCATTTTCTTTTTCTTTAAAATGCAAAATTGAATTTTTGTGTAGAGACAATGTTTTTAGAGGAAATGGGCCGGGTAAGCCCGCCCGCCCGAAAGCCCATATGAGGTTGGGTTGGGCTTCATATATTTCAGCCCGAAAAGTTATGGGCGGGCTTGGGTGGGCCTTACATTTTGAAAAAGCCCGGTGGGCCGGGCCGGGCCAGCCCGGCCCGGCGATTTTGACAGCTCTAATAAAAAGTAAGACTAAAATTTTAAAAGACAAAAATAACCTTGAAGCTAAATGTAAAAGAGGGATGTGAAATATCTCTTCTCTTGGTTCTTGTTCTTCACTACGGTCTCCAGATAGAAGCATAATAGGCGCAGCAAGACCACTGCTAAAGACGGAGGCTGAGGTGCTGAAGGCGGTGGCGGGACGGCGATATACATTCAATTGGTCAAGAAATTTCTGAAAATCGGAGATGGATTCAACACAAGAAGGTTATGAACTTGTGATGTATTTTTTTTCAAATAAGTTTTTATTGCATGTCGATTGTGATAAATTTGTTGGATGTTGGTCAAGAATACATGTTTATCATTTTCGATTTTGTATTTATTGAAGATTTTGAAGTGCCCTAATTTATTGAAGAACCCTAAACTTACCATAGAGTTTGTGAGCAAAAAGTAGTAATGGGAGTTAGTACTCCACCTTTTTTCCAGATTTTAAAAATGTTTGACTGTCCTTTTTAAGATCTTAAACACTGAAAATGTTTACCTATTTTTTCAGATTTGAAAAATGTTGAATTGTCCTAATTTAGTTCTTAAACTCACAAAATTGGTAATGGGGTTACGTATTTTCCAGATTTCAATAAATATTGAACAAATAATTGTGCTTAAACTGAATTCAGGGCGTTGTAATATGAATTCAGGGCGTTTCAGAGTTTAGTAGTCAAGGAGTTAGAATTAAGGATGTTTTAATATGTTTTAGCTATGTTTTAAGAACTGAACATGTGTTAGTAGTCATGCTTATTAATTTTTGTTGAAATGTGGGGACACGTTTGATTTGCAGGTAGCACTAGCTTGTTTCGTGGCAAGGGTAAAAAATCTGAAAAAAGTAGACGTGTTTGGACCCCACAAGAAGAGAGGATCCTACTTGGTGCCATGAAAGAGCTTGTAGGTAATGGTTGGAAGTCCGACAACGGGTTCAGGGCGGGATACTTGAATAAATTAGAAGAATCTTTCAAGAAAATTTTGCCCGGAACTGATCTTTCTGGAAATCCACACATAAACTCCAAGCTCTTGATGTGGAAAAAAAATTACTACTCGTTTAGCCGAAGAGGAGTGAGATTCAATCTTAACGGAACCTTTACGGTTGACTGTGACGATGCACTGTGGGATTCAATTTCCAAGGTAAATCAATACTATGCTCTAATTTAATTTATTTGAATTATTAAAATATTATAGAGGGGAAATAATTTATTGATTATACTTATTTTCTTTGTAATAGGCTGATCCAAATGCATCGAAGATTCGTGCTAAGAGCTGGCCATTCTACGAACAATGGAAAGAGATATTTGGGAAGGATCGAGCAAACGAAGAGGGTGCAGAAGACATGCCGGAGATTGAACAAATATCCTACCGTCGATGAGAACGACATATTCGGTGACTATCACGTTAACCTAGATGACATTTTAAGCGCGGATAATGGTGATGCAAGTGTGTGTCAATCCAAACATCGTGAAGTACCATCAACAACTAAGGTAAAGAAGTGTAGAACAACTATGGAAGGGATTGACAAAGTGTGTTCACTATTGAGTGAAATAAATCGTACTACGAACGATCGGTTGGAGACTATGTCAACTCGTATGGGTTACGATCAAATTCTGGGCAAGGCAAGAACTGACATCTTTGCCTTTGTAAGTACTATAGTTGGTCTCACTCAAGAAGAAAAATTCATGATTTGTGACTTTCTTGCTGATCGAGTTGAAAGGCTTGAAATATTTATGAGTTTGCCCGAGAATGACAAGGTTGATTATGTTCGTAGGCTTCTAAAATCTTAGGTGTAGTGGTGGATTGGATATTTGGAACTTCTTAGTTTGCTTGTTGAACTTGTTATTTTGAACATGACAGTGGTGTAGTGGTGGATTAGATATTTTGCTTCTAGACATTATGTTCTTAGGCGTAGCGGTTAATTGATATATGTTATTTTGAACATGACATTGTGCTCCTTGTTATTATGCTTGTTGGATTGGATATTTGGGGATCTATTTTGGATATTGAAGTTTGACCACTACATTGAAATTTCAGATTGTTTTGGATATTGATTTAAGAACCTATTTTAGATTTTTGGCACCTAGTTTGGATATTGAATTATTGAATTATGAGCACTATCGTGAAGTTCGAGATTGTTTGGCACCTATTTTGGATAACTTCTTAGATGAAAGATAATACATAGAAACTTTTTCCAGGCTGAATAAACAAACATAATACATAGAAACTTTCTTAATGGCATAAACAAACATAATACGTTAATGATAATTTCTTAGAAAAAACTTAAACTAATAAACTAACACAATGCAAATAAATAGAGGAACGATAAAGTCGTAACTCCCACCGCTTCCATGGATCCTACTTTTGGTTACTCGGGCTAGAAGATGCGCAAGAGCTTGTGTACGAAGTTGTTTTGCCCTTATTCTTACCACTCATAAAGCGTGGATGTGGAAATTGCATAACATGGCCATACGTACGACTTTCTCGCGTGCTTGAATCATCACCATCCAATCGAGAAGCTTCCTCGTCATTTTTTGTAAAATTTAATCGCTTTCTTGCAAGAGGCAATATAACCTCATCCTCGTTATCCGACACAAGATTGACAAACGCCGGCAAGCTAGGTGATCGTGAAGAATCACTAATTGTTACTCCCTCCGTCCCACGAAAGTAGTCCCCTATTATATTGAAATGAGTGTAGTATTATAATCAAAGGGGACTACTTTGGTGGGACGAAGGGAGTATAATATTTCTTTCATTCTCAAGCTTCACATCAATCTCTCCGAATATAACGGCCAACTTATGAAATAGGGGTTCGTCCGCGTAAAAGTATGCCGGAGCTAACCGAGAAATCTAATTCATCATATTGTGATAATTCAATATTCATATAACAATATTTGATTAAATAAGGTCAATAACGAAATAAAAAAGAATAAAATCTAACTTGAAATATTTTTTTCCATATTTTCTGACTGGCATTAATACTATGTTCATTAACATCCCAAAACACACCTTGAGTCCGAGTGATTTTTGTAAAAACCGTGAAGCAGTGTTCCATGAATTCCATGCTCTCGTAGACATCTTTGAAGCTGAAAATCGGACCAAGCTTTATCTTCAACTCAAGCTCCGCTGCACACATAACATCCGTTGGTATATCGGATGAAGACCAAGCACGCTTTTGTTTATCCAATGCAACGAAAGTTATGAATAGATCATCAATTTCCTTGTTCCAATTTCCACTATAAAAAAATTGGGCTTGTGGGGGTATGAAAGAGGCACTCATATTTTTCTTATAAGAGAAATAGACAATATGCAATTTGGGAGAAGAATTAAAATTGTGATGAAAGTATTTCATTAATGTAGCATATATATAGTGTGACCCGTCAAAGTGTATACTATGCAAAATTTGTGAAACTTGTGATAAATGGTGCCCACACTATCCAAGTTGCCAACAAGTGCATGTGAAAGCTACACAACCAAACAATTGATAGTCTGATTCAATTGATAGCCTGATTTAATAAGTGATATGATAATACACTGAATTAAAGGACAAGGAGTAAAAAGGAAACTAAAGGACAAGGATAGTTCAAAAGGGAAATGAAATACATTGACTACTGATGGTATTAAAGATGTATGTAAAAGCTGCAAAAATTGATAGTGACAATTCAAAATAACCTGCAAAGATAAATACGTACTAGTTACTACAAACATTGCATGTCTAAATTAACTTACCAATAATCACACCAAATAGCATAATATTCATTACATAAACATCTGCATACAATAGCATAAAATAAGACCATTCAAAAGGGTGTGTTACAAAACATAAAGTTCAAAAGGGTTGTGTTGGTCCAGCACACTTGAGATTCATTCTCCCAGCTCGACAAAAACAATTTGGCGGAACATATAACTGCTGGTTGTATTTATCCATCTGTAACAAAAAATAAACCTATCCGTAAATAAATTATTTATGCTCATATTGTTTATGCACAAATTTAAAAAAAAAACATGATTAAAAATATGTCATAAATATAAAGTTCAATTACGTACAACATTTAACAAACTTATAGATGAGTTTAATGATCATACATGAAATACCTAATGTACCTATGACAAAAAGGATGTCCACATCTCTTCAGCTAACATATCTCTTCTAATGTTCCAAAAATTGCTTGTTTCTATTCCATCGATAAAATCTACTTCAGCCTGGCCTTCTTCAGCCCCATGTTCAACAATGCTATTCTCAGAATCCATTTCAAGTTCAATTGGATCCACAGTCATCTCGGCACGAATAAAGTTATGCAATAGGAAACAAGCCATGATTAATCGATTTTGTATAGTTACAGGGTAAAATGAAGCACTTCTTAGTATTGCCCACCATTTTTTCAATACACCAAAAGCTCGCTCAATAACATTACGAGCTTTTGCATGCCTCATATTAAATATTTCTTGGGGATTTTGTGGTCTTTTACATTGTGGACCCCATTCTTTCAAGTGATATCGAACACCTCTATATGGGGTTAGAAATCCATCACAGTTTGCATAGCCACTGTCGCACAAATAATAATATCCTAAAAAATTAAAAAGTAAACATGTTTAAATTTTAAGGAAAATTATATCAAACAATATTAAAATTAAATGCTCTTAATGTTCATAATATTTTCTGATTAAACATACCCTTTGGGACCTTCAAACCATAGGGCCTGTTTACGGCATCTCGTAATACTCGAGAATCAGCAGCGGATCCTTCCCACCCAGCTAGCACATACACAAATCTAAGATTTTGATCACAAACGGCTAATGTGTTTGTACATATTTCGCCTTTTCTCGATCTATATCTTGGTTTATCTACCGTTGGAACTGTAAGATTTATGTATGTGCCATCTAGTGCTCCTAGACATCCCTTCATTGACATATAAGTGTGACTTAAAAGACTACATAGCAAAAACATAAAACATTTGATTTAAAATAGGTACTTATATGTACCTTGAACCATTTCCAAGCGCCTTCATTGCAATCTTCAGCAATAGGGTTGGGTTTAACAAATAGTTGTTTGTGGATCATCAATATTGCTTTTAATACAATATGGAGGTATGCAGACACTGTTTGAGTTGATCTTTTAAAATCAAATCTAATGATTCCAATCTTCTTATGATGTGCTAGTATGGCAAGAAACATTGCAACTTGTTCTGTTACAGTGAGGTATTTTCTATCTTTCAAGCCTCCTAAATCTCTTAATATCAAGCACAATCTACCAAAAGTGTTACGGTCCATACGAAGGTTGACGATACAATCAATATCACTAATACCGACAACCCTATTCAAGTGGTGTATTTGACGTGGTATCTTATTAATCATTGAGTAAGTTGTGTTTGTGAGTCTACGCTTCCTTTGTCGTTTACCATGGGTAAGAAGTATGTTTACAACAACAGCTACTAATTGTAGAAACAATTTAGACAACACACACTCTACCGTATGGTTAAAATTCTTCATAGTCCTACCATTTCTTGTCATTTTGCGTCTTTGATATTAGATTTAGGAAGTATGAAGAAATACTGCATATTCAAAATAGAACTTGTAGTTAAAAAGTGTAACCAAAATTATGAAATTGAACATTCTTCTTCTGTACATAAAAGATATGAAATAAAATACCCTGGTTTAGCAAACACTTCATACATATCAATAACTATGTTTTAGAAGCTAGCATTATGCAAAACATATATTACATAACAAATCAACCTAGTAGCCCCCATCTTGAAGACCGAAGACTGAAATAACTTCAAGTTTCAGACTGAAGTTCCAATAGTTTTAAATAATTTCAATCTCCAAGTTAGTAATTTCCCCAAGTTAAAACAAGTTTTAAATAACTTCTCCAAGTTAGAAATTTTTCAAGTGTAACTAGATGAAATTTCAAACATAAAAATAGACATGCAAGACTTTAAAATCCAGCAAAATAAAAAATTCACAGTATATAGGCTACACACAATTTACAGAAAGTAAAAAAGCAAAAGTATAGATAAAAGCAAAAATTTGGACGGAAAAAAATTAGAGGAAAAAACCAATACACAGTATAGAAAAAGCAATTCAAGTTTGAAAATTTTGAAGTGTATACGGGCTACACACAATTCACAGTATAGAAAGAAGCAAAAGTAAATTGCAGAAAAAAATTAGAGGAGGCAAAAAATTGATGTATATTACCTTCGAGGAGGAGGACGTCGCCAAGGACGAAGATGGCAGAGCAGAAAGCGCTAGCAGTGTGCTGGAGGACGATGATCGACAATACTGGAGGACGATGATCGACGCAGCTGGAGGACGATGACGACGACGGTGTGCAGAAAGCAAATCGTCCGCACCAAGACCCAAAAACAAATTAGGGCAAACTGAGAGAGAGAGAAGAGAGTATTCTTCTGAGATGTAAAAAGGGTAATGTGGGAATAAATTGAATCACTGTTGAAGTATTGAATTTTATCTCATGTAATAGACCATATTAATTAGATGGACGTAATAGTGAAAGAAGAGCAGACCCGTCTTTTATCATGGGCTCTAGAAATATATAGTATTGGATACCAAACAACAGATGAATCAAGTTTATTAATACTATCTTGGCTCAACTCTTGTACCTAACGAAGCCTAAGTGTATAGTGGAGAGAGGGAGTGAGCATGTTTTAAGAAAATATAAAATGTCTTATTTTAATAAAGATTGATGTGATATGTTGTTAATCTTATTTATTTAAGATTAAAAATTCATAAATTTTGTTAATGATGACCATGTACAAAATTAAAAATAAGAATACAAATATAATAATACGTTTATCTTAAATAAATTTTAAAATAGAATATACCGTTTCTAAAAAGGGAGAAAAATTATAATACCCTTTTTGAAATAATACATGTAAAAAATACTCAAAACCTTAATATGCATGTCAAAAATGCTCATTTTCTTTTAAAATTCCAAATAATCTATCATATTCAACATTTATTTCTGTAAAATGTAAGAGAATCTCTGCAAAAAGTAACGTGGACCGTTCTTTTATGTAAAATTTAATATTTTATTAAAAAAAAGAAAATTTGAAGTAATTTAGGTGTGGATCGCCCTTTTTTCTCCGCACTCTTTTTTTCACATTCTCTCTTCCCCTCCCTCCCTCTCTCTTTCCCTCACTGTCTATCTCTATCTCTATCTCTCCCCTAGACCGATTGAGCTGGAATTCAAGTGTTGTTGGATCGGTGGAAGGTGTGGCTGGAATTGGAGGTGATATCTTGGACCGGTGGAGGCTGAAGCTCGTCGGAGAGCAATCGGGGACAGCGAGGAAGATATTCCACGCCAAATTCAGGTATAAAATCACTCCCTGGGCATGTTGGTATGCGGACCGGTGGTAATATATGGATGGACCGGCCGGCACTATGCCCACCGGTCCATCCTTGAAACGAACAATTTTACCACCGGTTCATCTTGTTTATGGATACATGTATTTTTCTTATATTTTTGGTCATATAAAAATAATTTTTACGTGCATGTATATTGAATTTTGGTAATTTCAGTTTATATTATGATGTATTGAATTGCATTGTTCGAATTATGAATGTTTAGGACTAGAATATATGATATTTGGATTTAGAAAAATATGTAGATCACACACACATGGACCGGTGGAGAAAGTGTGATGGACCGCTGGTGCTTGAACAACAAACCCAGCGGTCCATCAAGGTTTTACCAACGGTCCATCATCTATTTATATGTTCAATATGCATGTGATTTGGTGATTTACGTAATTAATTGTGAGAATTATGATTGTTTTAATTAAACTAGTACCATGAAAAATAAAATTCACAAATAATGTAATTTATTTTATGGAGATAATAAATTTAATGCATATTTATGTTAAATATAAAAATAATATCAATATAAAATTGATATTTGTAGATAATTATCATTCTTCTCTTTCCAAAATATTTGATGTTGGTAAATAATTATACACGTGACTATTGATATAGTATAAAAAAAACTTCAAACTATACCATATTAAATAAATATTATATGTGTCCAATTAAATTACTCCTAATCTATTTATAGTAGATTTTGTTATCGCATTAAAATGAAAACTCAAATTTGTGTGAAATGTTAGTTCTTTCACCCAAAAACAAAACAAAATTGATAAATTAACAAAACATGTAATTACTACAAGCATACAAACAATAAACAGGCAATATGTATCTTTAAATTACCTAAAAATATATTATCAATCGGTAAAACCATCATAAATAACATCTAAAACACAATGGACCATGGACCTCTGGTAAAAGTAGCATGGACCGCCCACGTGTGCATTGCGCACACGTGGGTGGTCCATGCTACATTTGCGAGAGGTCCATCCATAAATATATTTTTAATAGTATATAGAAGACAATTACCTGATTTATATCTTCAATTTGACCATTTGGATGGCATATACTAGGAGTAATTGATGGGAATCGAGAGAAAAATATTTGTGGGAGGTCTATATAAGCGTGTAAGAATATATTTATGAAATCAATTTAAATATGTAAGTGTGTAAGAATTGTGTAAGAATTGTTGAAATCAATATACTTTTAAATATTTAAAAAAACCAAATGGACATTTTTTATATGTAAATTCATGTTTTGGGTATTTTTGACATCCAAAATTTTAAAATGGACATTTATACTAATTAACCCTTCTAAAAATTTTAAACAAACTGAAAGTCTGAAACTTCAACGATCAAAATTAGTCAAAAGAATTTCTGCAACTTGAGTTGAGACTCACGCGCCTCCTCAAACCTTCTTTCCCAAGTTTCACCCAAATCAATTGCTTCAAATTTGGCCTTCAAAATTACTCTGCAAATCCCCAAAATCAAGCGATTCAAAACCTCAAAGCTCATAATGGATAAGAAAATTGGGAAATTCTTCGATTCCGTTGGTAGCTTCTTCACCGGCGCCGAAGAGATTCCTTGGTGCGATTCAGATATCGTAGCTGTAAGTATCGTTATCACTTTGTTTCGCATTTAGTTATGCTCAATTCTCCAAGCTATGGAATTAGTCATCGAAAATGGAGATTTACTTGGTATATTAGTATTACTATATCGGAGGCATATTCGTGATGGTGTAGAACAGTGCAGCTGTGCGAGTGATCTCTACTGTTTTTCTTTTTTATAGTCGTATTTTGAGTTGCATTCAGTTCCTTAATTGGGTAATCCTGCACTTTTCCCAATTTGAGATTGGAATCGTTGAGTCGGATGAGAATTGAAATCACATCTTCACATTAATTTTGAAGGGGAAGTCATTGAGGATCGTATCCCGATTTTTTTAGTACATAGCAGAATAAATCCCCTCTCACAAGTCCAAGGTTTAATTGGAAGTCTCCCTTTTATTACACACACTATAGCTTAGCTTCTTTTTCAAATGAACTTTTAATAATTTTGGCATAAACAGCCTTATTTTCCTAATGTGGTAATAGCTTAAGTTATATGGAACGTTCTCTTTTATTTTCATAGAGACACGGAAGTCCTTAAGATTTCAGCTATTTCAATGGATAAAAAGGGGGGTGACCTACTTCAAAATGCTTCTTGCTGTGTTACTGTTGTATTGATTCATTCATCTATATGAATTATTTCAATGATGTACATAACTTGATAATTTGTATTGTAGTGGCAACCCTCACAGTGGTATTTCCGTATTAACATTTACAGACTAGACTACCTAGTGTAAACTGTGTTGTGTTATTTTGATAGAGCCTGCTTCTAGATAAGATGGTTGTGGCCTGTAGAACTAACTTTAACTTCGAACATCATTTTACATAGGTTGTATGGTCATTATATGATGGTGGAGCTTGGCATCTGGAGAAGTATTGGATAAAGCTGCATGTAGAATTAACATATATTGTTACCTTATGTCACTTGCTTCTTAGATTACTATTTTCAAATGGATTACAGATTAGCATGTCAAGTTTGGGTGATTTTAGCATACTCAGTATGTGTTCCAAAACTTCTTTGCGTGCGTGGTTGTTATACAGTGTGAAATAGTGGTCTGGATTTCATAGTTTGTGCTTCTAATTCTGTACCTTCAAAATATTTCCATGATTTCTTGTGTTAATGGAGCTTGCATGTGAATGTGCATATTGTTAACAACAGATCCCATTCTGTTCCTATATCTTTGTTGGCTTCTTGCTGAAGTATATCTCTGAGCAGTGCATCTCTACAGGGTTGTGAGCGTGAGGTTGCTGATGCAGAAAAAGGTTCATCGGATAAGCTAAAAAGTGAATGCTTAATGCGCTTGTCTTGGGCACTGGTTCACTCTAAAAGGCCAGAAGATGTACAACGTGGAATAGCTATGCTTGAAGGTCATACAGAAGAAGGAACCCCTTCTTTGTTTCTGTCTTCACTCTTCTGTGTGTGTGTCAGAAAGCATATTTGTTTCACAGCACAAGATCTCAGTGGAATACTCTTAAATTATTCATCTAACCATGTGCTTCTATTAATGCTTCCATGATGTGTTTTTTTTAATCATGGTTTGTTTTCTTCCGTTATACCTCCTGATTGTGTAATATTAGGCCTGAGAAATTTGACTGCTGAAATCTGCTGCCTGCAGTTTCTCTGGCTAACAGCTCCCCACAGGATAGAGAAAAGATATATCTTCTGGCTATTGGATACTTTAGAAACGGGGAGTACTCTAGGAGCAGGCAGCTCGTTGACCGTTGTTTGGAGGTTGGTATTTTGACAAATTAATTTCAGACACTTTTTGCTGTGTCTATGATTTTTTGTTCTTTAAGGCGTAATGTTGAACTGCACATCACAAAGGAGCTTGCACTATTCCATCTGTCGTGTATCATTACAGATTGCACCTGACTGGAGGCAGGCCTTGACTCTCAAGAAAGCAATCGAGGACAAAATTACAAAAGGTAACAAAACCCCCTGTTTGTTGTTGTTGTTGAATTGCTCATTACCTGTTTGTACGAATTATGTCCACCAAGAAATTAGATTTTGTTAAGTGTATTCATAGAGATGTGATCTATACTGAGATATTGATGTAGATGGGGTAATCGGCATTGGTATCGCTGCAACTGCCGTTGGACTCATGGCTGGTGGTATTGCAGCTGTAGTTTCTGCTGCTCGTAAGAAGTGAAACTACAATAATGTGTATGTAGATGATGATATCAATGCTATTTGAGTTTTTGATCAAAGTCCTTAACCTCTAAAGAAATTGTCTTGTAAAATTTGTAAGAATATCTATTTCCATGTGCATTGCTCTATTAAATCTGCTATGTGGGTTTTCATTTTGGATTGCTGGAGACTAAATACCTTTACTCAATCTGCCCTCAAGTACAATTACTCAAATTTTGGAATTTTGTTCTAAATCATCGTATATACTCACCAACTTTTCCGATCTCCTCGAGGTATTGAAATAATACTATCATCACTAGCGCATTGTTGATCTTTATTCATTTTTTTTGGATATGGGTCCTTCAAATTTTCGACGGGACGGATCGGATCAGGAGTTTACAATTGAGACCTAGTTCATATCCGATCCGTGAATCCGTCTATTTAATTGATATATATATATATATGTATATATATATATATATATATATATATATATATATATATATATATATACGAGCTTTCTTCTCATCCGTATCTACTAGATACGGTGCATATCGAGACAACTTGTTGAACTTTCTTTCATACTCCACTACCGTCCTGTTTCCCTGCTTTAGATTCAGAAATTCGGTTTCTTTCTGCAACCGATAAGATTGAGGAAAATAACGGTCTCTAATCATCTCTTTGAAATTATTCCATGTCAGAGCTTGACGTTGGTCAAGAGTCATCGTTCGGGTATGTGATTCCCACTAGTAGCTTGCTTCTTCAACCAACTGATATATGGCACAAGATACTTTCTGTTCATCAAAACAACCCATCAAGTCAAAAATCCTCTCAAGAACTCGGATCCATTCTTCAACATTTTCTGGTCTTTCATATCCCTTAAATTTTGGTGGATCCATCCTTCTAAATTGGTCAATGATTTCATACGTTCTTGGTTGGGTATTCACACCCACACCTCGAACCGTTTGTTGCTGCATAAATCCTTGCAGCGTCTGTAGGAACTGGCCAAAATCTACGCCATTATTATTTGCCTCTGAGGCTTGTGGGCCGTTTTCCTGTCCATCATTGCGTCTTGACGGCATACTTCAATTTCTAAAGTAAGATGTACAGGTCATTTGCATTCAACTTACAGGTTATATTTCGAGGACTTCATTCTCATAACATGGAAGTAATTTCTTAATTTGAAGATTAAACTTCAAAAGTAAAAAAATAGCTTCATAAACTTTCATCATTGAGCTTCACAAAGAATGTGTCGGGAAAACTATATACATTATAAATCATATCAAACTTAACAATGCAACATACTTTGTCCCTTTATGGACAAAATTTCATACTTTAAAAATAGGTGTTTATAGATAATAAAATTTGATCTAATTAAGTTAAGCAGACGTACTATATTTATTTATTTATTTTATTCTCATGCACTATTATCTTAATTATTTCTTAATGAATTAATTAATTTTGATATATTATATGAGAAACAACTCATCGAGCCTAACTATCTATGTTATCGCTCTCGAATCCAAACATCTATACTATATAAAAAAAACTTTTTCGAGAATGAGTAAAATTTGATTATCCGATAAATTTGTAGTTGGCTTCATTATTTGTCGAAAGTGAAATAAATATTAAATTAAACAAAGAATCAACCACTATGATAGCAATTATAAGTGAGGAAATGATGAATAACATTAAACAGAGGAAATAAATTATTCTCCGCCCAATTACATCTCATCATGAAAGTAAAGACAGCGACAACCATAAGTAAAATAGGTTGAAATATTAAAAATATAAAAACTGAATTAGATAATGCATGGAGTTAAAGTTTTAGAATTAGATAATGCAAAATGAAATTTTACTAACGCAGCGCAATAAGAGGGAGAGAGAGCGCATTTTGAATATAAATAAAAGGTTAGGATTTAGGAATAGGTTGTTAAGATGAAAGCCATACATGCTACGTACAAGATGGAGAGCTCCTTGGACTCTAGTGATGACTGTAAAGCTGAGAGCATTAATGAGAAGCTTGGACAATGTTGTGAAGATGGAGACACTGCAGCTGCCAACTAAAGCTCTCTTACATTAATATAGTCTTTGTCGTGTATGCTAAGGTTGTTAGACTAGTTTGTCGTTTATGTTCTTTTAGAGTTTCCTATAGCAGCTACTAGCCGTTGCCTCTGTTATATATATATATATATATATATATATATGTGGTTTAGTAGCTCCAGTTTTTGTAATGAAAAATATGTATGAATCTTGATGAAAAATATAAGCTACTAGCCGTTGCCTCTGTTATATATATATATATATGTGGTTTAGTAGCTCCAGTCGCGAGCCAAGCTTATGCAATATAAGCTTCAACTCCAAACGATGAACAAGGAGGGCATGCCAATGAGAGAGTATCTCAGCAAGATAAAGGGTTGTTGTGACCTACTTGGAGCTGCGGGATATAGAGTCTCTGACAATGATCAGGTGTTGCATATTCTTTCTGGGTTGGGAACAGAATATGATTCTGTTATGGTTAGTGTTACTTCAAGGAACGATAGCTGGAGTGTTCCAGATCTCCACTCGCTTCTTTTGAGCTTTGAGTTAAGGCTAGAGACTATGAAAGGTGTTGGTATTGTTACTGATGGTTCCCAACCTTCTGCTAACATTGCTCAACACTCTACACAAAGGAGCAACTCCAACAACAATGGAAGCAGAGGCAACTACAACAACAACTATGCTCGAGGTGGTGGTCGAAATGGTGCAAATCGAGGAGGAAGAGGTGGCCGAGGTAGAGGTCCTACTTCTAACAAACCAACATGTCAAGTGTGCCTTAAACCTGGACACACCGCCATTGATTGTTGGCATCGTTTTGAGCAAAACTTCATCCCACAGCCTCGACAACAACAGCCCCAGCAAGCTTCGCAAGGCTACCCTCCACTGCAGTTTTCACACCCTCCCAATCTGAATGTTTCTCAAGCTAGGGGACTTCATCCTTCTTCCTCTTCCGAGTACAGCTTTGATAACTCGGTATGGTTCCCGGACTCTGGCGCAACTAACCATATTTCGAATGATCTCTCTACCTTGAACTCCGCAAGTGAATATCATGGAGGTAACACTCTTCACTTGGGTGATAATTTTGGAGTACCTATTTCTCATGTTGGTACTTCGGTGCTTTCTTCTTCTCCTCACAGTCCTCATGCTAGACATTTTCTTTTATCTAACCTTCTTCATGTCCCCACTATAACCAAAAATCTTTTAAGTGTTTCTCAGTTTGCTAAGGACAATGCTGTCTACTTTGAGTTTCACCCATCTTTTTGTTTTGTCAAGGATCAACTCACCAACCAAGTTCTTCTCAAAGGCCATGTTAAGCAAGGCTTATACAAGTTCAAGCTTCACAAGCCTCACTCTAGGAATTCCTCTTCAATCAAGGCTTCTCCTTCAGCCATTCGTCCTGCTGCTTTTTCTTCTTGTTTAGGAGATTCCCCTTCTGTTTTAGTTTCTACTTGTAATTCTCCTTTTGATCTTGCCTTATGGCATCAAAGACTTGGTCATTGTGCTATTGATTTGGTTAGAGAAGCTTTGAAACGTTGTAATATCTCTTTTAGCTCAATGAAAAACAATCCTTTTTGTCATCCTTGTTGTGTTTCTAAGATTCATCGTCTTCCTTATGTTGCTTCTTCGTCTGTTTGTCATGCACCGCTTGAACTGATTCATAGTGATGTTTGGGGCCCCTCTCCTATATTATCCAGAAATGGCTATAAATATTATGTTACATTCATTGATCAATTCAGCCGTTACACTTGGTTTTATCTTCTGAAAAACAAAGCTCAAGTTCTTCAAGCCTTTACTGATTTTAAAGCTCTTGTTGAGAACCAGTTGAATGCTAAAATTAAGGTGTTTCAAAGTGATTGGGGTGGTGAGTTTCAAGGTTTGTCTAAGATTCTCAAAGTTGCTGGTATACTTCATAGAGTTTCTTGCCCATACACTCCTCAACAAAACGGTTTGGCCGAAAGAAAGCACAGACACATAGTAGAAATGGGGTTAGCCCTTCTTTGCCAAGCTGGCTTACCCTCTATGTTTTGGGATGATGCCTTTGCTACTGCTGTTTTTCTTATTAATAGAACTCCTAGCAAAGTTCTTAACCTCTCTACACCAATTGAACAATGCTTTGGTTCCCCACCCGATTACTCCATGCTTAAAGTTTTTGGTTGCCTTTGTTATCCTTACACTAGACCTTACAACACCAACAAGCTTGAGTTTAGGTCTTCTCCATGTACTTTCATTGGTTACAGTTCCCACCACAAAGGTTACAAAGTCTTGCTTCCTCATGGTAGAGTTTTGATATCTAGGGATGTTCTCTTCTATGAGACTTCTTTTCCCTACAAGTCTAAACCTAACCCTACTGCCTCTCCATCGTTGTCTGATTTTCTTAAGCCATCTTCCCATAATACTTCTCCACCTGTGCATTCTTCCTCTCCAGAAAAGCCTATACCTTTGTCTACTTCTGTTACTCCTTTGTCGCGCCCTCTCAAGCGACCTCACATTCCACATCCCATGCTTACACGATCTAAAGCCAAGGCTACCCATACTCCACAGTTGTTGAAAGTATCCATTTCTCCCATTGATTATGTTTCTTCTGAGCCCAGGAATGCTTCTACAGCTCTTCAAGTCCCTCAGTGGAAGCAAGCTATGCAGGATGAGTTCAATGCTCTTCTCCGAAATAAGACTTGGATTTTGACTTCTCTTCCTCCTGGGAAAAACCTCGTTGGCTCCAAATGGATATTTAAACTCAAGCGTCATGCCAATGGCTCTATATCTCGGTATAAAGCCCGACTTGTAGCGCAGGGTTTTTCTCAAGAACCGGGTTATGACTTCACCGAGACTTTCAGTCCAGTTGTCAAGCCCACCACCATTCGCATTATGTTGTCTATAGCTATCTCCTCCCGTTGGCCCATTATACATCTCGACGTCAACAACGCCTTCTTGCATGGCAAACTTAACGAGGACATATACATGCGGCAACCTCAAGGTTTTGAGAATTCGGATCCTACTCTCGTGTGCAAGTTATCCAAAGCTATTTATGGGTTAAAACAAGCCTCTCGAGCGTGGTTTTTAACTGTCAAGGAGACTCTTTTGCACCTTGGTTTTACTCAGTCCAGGGCGGATCATTCTTTGTTTATTCGTCGCTTCAAATCTTCTGTTGTTTACCTTCTAATTTATGTGGACGATATGTTGATCACTGGATCTCTTCCGTCTGATATACACCATGTGATACAAATGCTCAGTTCACACTTCTCTTTGAAAGATCTTGGTCAGGTTCATCATTTTCTTGGCATCGAAATTACTCAAACTGCACAAGGGATTCATCTTTGTCAATCTGCCTACATCAAAGATATGTTGCAGCGTTTCAAAATGCTTGATGCTAAAGGTTATCCTACTCCTATGATTACTGGATGCAAACTCTCTAAGGTTGATGGTAATCCCACGGTTGATGGGAAACAATATCGTAGCGCCGTCGGTGCTCTACAATATGCCACTATTACTAGACCGGAGATTAGTTATAGTGTTAACAAGGTGAGTCAATACATGTCCTCCCCGTTGGACAACCATTGGAAAGCTGTTAAACGCATCTTTCGATATTTGGCCGGCACTCTCGATTTTGGCATTCATCTGCAAAGGTCTTCTCATCACCTTACTACCTTCTCTGATTCGGATTGGGCCTCTGACCTTGATGATCGAAGATCAACTTCTGGTTATTGCACCTACCTTGGCAAGAACCTTGTGTCTTGGTGCTCTAAGAAGCAGCACGTTGTTTCTCGATCAAGCACTGAAGCTGAGTACCGGAGTCTCGCTCATGCTGCTTCTGATGTTACGTGGATTGGATACTTACTTTCTGAGATGGGTTTTAAGTGCCCTCCTCCAACAGTCTGGGTTGATAACCTTAGCACTATTGCATTGGCCTCGAATCCAGTTCTTCATGCTCGAACGAAGCATATTGAATTGGACGTTCATTTTGTTCGCGACAAGGTTGCTGCTAGACAACTCCTCTTGAAACACTTTCCATCTTGTGATCAGATTGCTGATTTGTTCACCAAGCCGTTGAGTATCCAATTCTTCTCTCGGTTGCGTAATAGACTTGGTGTTACTTCCTTGGCCTCGCTCGAATTGAAGGGGGGTGTTAAGATGAAAGCCATACATGCTACGTACAAGATGGAGAGCTCCTTGGACTCTAGTGATGACTGTAAAGCTGAGAGCATTAATGAGAAGCTTGGACAATGTTGTGAAGATGGAGACACTGCAGCTGCCAACTAAAGCTCTCTTACATTAATATAGTCTTTGTCGTGTATGCTAAGGTTGTTAGACTAGTTTGTCGTTTATGTTCTTTTAGAGTTTCCTATAGCAGCTACTAGCCGTTGCCTCTGTTATATATATATATATATATATATATATATGTGGTTTAGTAGCTCCAGTTTTTGTAATGAAAAATATGTATGAATCTTGATGAATATTGCAGAAGCAAGTTTTACCATTTGAATGGCTTACTCTATTCTATCCTCATTTCATTTTCTTTCATAGGTAATGTCCAAATAAGTGGGAGCCCCAAACTTGTGTAATAATTAAATGCCAAATTATAAATACTTCAGAATGAATTAATTAATTTTATCTAAAAAAATGTAAACGATATATATATAAATAGGAGGAACCAATTGACAAAAGCACAAACTCCCCTTATTGAGATAAAAAACTCAACTCTTCTCCAATATCCAAGATATTAAATAAAAAAAATATTATTTATTTATTTATTTATACATATACATACTTTAATATGTTACAAAATATTGTCCTACTCTTCTTAAATTTGATTCTCCGTTACGACAACGATGATGAAGATTTCTTCAGTACCTACGTTTTTCATACCACTCTATTAAATATTTTCTTTACTTTTTCACACCATTATTTATATACACGCAGTCAGTCTCTATAGCAAATAAGAATTTTCATTTTCTTTTAAAACTCAATCTATGGTGCTTCTAAAAGAAACACCCCAATTTATACAGGTTGAACCACAAAGGACTGAAACATAAAATCATCTGAAGAATGTAATAAAAAAAACATTACCTCAACAATGATATATATATATATATATATATATATATATATTATGAGAATATAGAACATAATACATCTCTGAAGTGACGCCGAACACAAGCTTACGAAATAGCCGCCTCTAAAAGTATGAATTGACTACAGAGACTTGAGTCTATATATATATATATATATATATATATACAAATCTTGTAATGAAGGATTTATCAAAATATGAGATTTAGGTTATCTCCAAATCAATCTAAGATTTGACAAAAATAAATTATGAAAATCTTTCCATTATAATTAGGTTTTCTCTATTTTTTTTTATGGAATAGCATGCCGGTATAAGCCCACAGCCGATTTGCAAACCAGGTTGAGAAAGTTTGTTGGGTTGTATTTATCTTATTATGCCTAGTAATTTTGATCCTTAAATATTAAGGGAATTTGTAATGAAGGATTTATCAAAATATATATACAAATTGGCTAGGATCACGGCAAAATATATATACAAATTGATAAATAGAGACTGAGTGGTATTTATCTTACTATGTATACAAAATAAAATCCAAAAATCTTCCAAAGAAGGAATTATTCCCTGACGTGTATAATGAAGTGAAATCTATACTATAAATATAGAGGAGTGAAAAAAAAGGAAGACATATATTTAATTAATATTTATAGTATAAAATTCTAAAAATCTAGAAAAATAGGAGAAATTAAATGGGAGGCTGAGAGGATTTTAAGGGCTGAGGTGGACAGCTTTGGTCATGTTCGTATTATAGTATAGATATATAGGGAGTGGTTCAGGTAAAAAGAGAAATTAAAGTAGGAAATATGAAATGATCTGGGCCATTGATTTGGATGATCGAACGGATCTGATCTACTTAAAAAGGCGGTGCATTCCATCGCTTTGAACGATGCACGAAGGATATTTTGGTAAAAATCCCCTATACGCGTTCATATGCGTTCAAAATACAATGCATTTTATAGTTAAATACAATGCATTTAATAGTTAAATGCAATGCATAACTCAATTACATCTTCACAATGCATTTTACAGTTAAAAACAATGTATTTACCAGTTAAAAACAATGCATTTAACAATTAAATTATTGATTTGCCCTTAATTACTATAAAATAAAAATTGCGCGTGCATTGTAGTATAACAATGCATGAAAAAATTGCGCGTGCATTGTAGTATAACAATGCATGAAAAACTCGGCCAAGATCTCAACCGTCCGATCATCCACTTAAACGGTTGAGATTATTTCTTATTTCCTACTTTAAAATCCTTTTGTATATGATCTATATCCTAGATATATATATATATATATATATATATATATATATAATTATATAACGATAAATCTTGTTTACTTGTTTAACGTCTCTCTTCTTTATGATGTTAATAATGTTTAAAGTAGATATAAGATTGAAGATTTTAAATTTTAATTGTGTCCAATTTCGCTACAAATCTTCTTAAGTGTAAAACTATTAAAAAAGTCCTAACTTGTTTTGGATTGTTGGAGTGTTTTGTATGAATTCTAATATTATTTTGATAATTATTGTAGTATTATTGATTTATACTATTATACTATGAGTTTATTATTAATTCTAATATATTTAGAAATCTATATATCTATATATATATATATATAAGTAAAATCATTTTGCCACTTTCTTCCTAATTTGTTCCTTCTCTTTTATTATTTACTTTATTGTCTTTTCATTTCTTTTTTTCTTCATATTATAAATATTTGTTTTATTCTATTCATTAATTCTATTTATTATTTTATTATATTTATCTTATCTTATTATCTTTTCACTTTTTAATTTTATTTTTTAAATTATAACGTTATAAATGAATAAAAAATATATATACAAATATAGTTATATATATATGTGTGTGGATTTTTCTTTTATTCATATTATCAACAATTATTATTTTTAATTGCTTTTAAAATTATATTTAATATTTTATGAAATTATATATAATTAATAGAAATGTCTATATTATTTATTTTTTACTTTATTGTAATTTTTATTCTTTGTTTTATCTATCTTGAATTATGTCACTATAAGTGAATAATATATATATAATTATATTTTATATACCACCAGTTATATACTACTATTTTCACATTTTAATATTTTTTTCTTTCATTTGTGTCATCATGCCTATCATTTGGTTCATGATACAAAATTTGCACCCTAACAATGTCAAGTCTTGCATTAAGGTTAGAGTTGTACATTTTTATGATGATACATTCATTAATAATAAATGGACTTCGAGTTACGATTGCATTTTTCATAATCATGTGGTATATTTATTTATTTACTTATCAATCAATTTCTCATGTCATCTCAAATACAAATGTGTATTAAATAAGTCTAATTAGCAACTCAATTAAATGAAAAAAAATGAAGATTAATTTTTTTTTATTATGTAATTTTTCATTTTTTATTTTATTTTTTTGTTATCATACTTACAAATTTGTATTTAATAAATCAAATTAACAACTTAATGAAATGTAAATAAGAAACATATATGACCCCCAAGAGCAAGGGGATACTAACTAACAGCTGAGTACGAGCTTATAGTATGTATTTGAATTTGCCTATCTTTAATTAATTATGTAGTTTCTATATTATTATAGCCTAATATTGCTTAATTTTAATGTTAAACTCGATTTTGAAGTATGTAATGTAAACCTATTTTAATTTAATTTTTAATGTAATCTCAATTACAAAGGTGTATTAAATAAATCAAATAAACAATTTAATTATAAATTATAAATATATTTCACATATGTACTAAAACATGCTAATTAAATAGTTTCAAGTCGGATAGCAGCTTAAAAATTAAAAAATACGCACTCTATATTAATAAATAATCTTCAAATAAAATAATATGCAGTAAGAAAAATTTTATGTCTTTGTTACGTTGAAAAGATGGGCTATTATATAACAATCTATTTACAATACATGGACTTGACACTTATCATATTTAATAAAACTATTTTTGTTTGGATAATTTCGTTAAACATTGTCGATTATATATATATTTTTTAAAATAACAAAAAATATAATAAAAAAATAATTTTCCTGTGCAACTGCACGGATAAAAATACTCGTTATTAAAAAAAAAAGCATGAATTTGAATCAGATCTGTAGACCTAACGGATCTCATGAATCTGTACACAATACATAATTTTTAAGATGCAATAGATCTGTGTAGGATTTGGACTTAAGTCAAGGATATGGATATGAACCAAACTAGATCTGATTTATATCCTCCCATTAAGCAATCATTAATGCTCAATTATCGATGATAAAATGAGTTATTGATTTTTTTTTTAGTTCTGAATATATTAAGTTTTCTTAATATGCTTATGTTGGATAATCAAATAGAAGAATAGTTCTTATTTCGAACACCATAATTATTTAAAAAAATAAATGAAAAAGAAAGTCACAAAGCAGCTGGAAATTGTACAGGACTGAGAGAGGGATAGAAGAAAACAAATAATGGAAAAAAAGTCTTACAATCTAACATTTTAATTAACAACGCTTTTTATATTTTACCTTTCTTCTTTCTTCCCCAATTCCCCCCTTTTGACTTTCACGCCGATCACTACAACCCTTAGGATTCACAGCCTTCAACTAAGATCAAGATCAAACATTTCAATTATGTTTTTCAACCCAGCTATGATTTTGACAAGATTCCTGCCAAATTGTTCGTCCATATCCCTTCACTATGGCTTATTTCTCAACATCAGTCGCCGGATAAGATATTTCTCCGATAAGCCCGCATTCGATTTTGCGAG
Organism: Leonotis leonurus; assembly: GCA_026898415.1. Taxonomy (NCBI): domain Eukaryota; kingdom Viridiplantae; phylum Streptophyta; class Magnoliopsida; order Lamiales; family Lamiaceae; genus Leonotis; species Leonotis leonurus. The sequence continues at coordinate 228,539 of JAPKLX010000046.1, forward strand.
CATGCGGGAGCCCGACGATGCAGTCGCCTTATTTCACAAGATGGTAAGAATGCAACCACACCCTTCTTCTATTGAATTCTCGAAATTATTGAATTCTGTAGTTAAGATGAGAGAATATCGCATTGCCCTTCAACTGTTCGACGAAATGCTGCTTCGGGAGGCTCCTCTAGATCATTACATCTTGAGCATTGCCTTAAATTGCTTTTGCCTGTTAAAAAGAGCTGATTTTGGGCTTGCTATATTAAGCAGCTTTTTCAAGCGCGGATACGAGCCTGATGTTGTAACCTTTACTACTCTTCTCAAAGGGCTTATGTCGGTGGGGAATATTCAAGATGCATCGAAACTGTGGACGAAGTTGTTGTCTGAGGAACTATGCATACCTAATGAATTCACTTGTGTTACTATGATCAATGGCTTCTGCAACGCTGGTCATATTCTCCAGGCCCTTGAATTGCTCATGTTTTTGCAAGAAAGAACTTGCTTACCTTTAAAAATTTGTGTTTACAACCGGGTTCTCGATGGTCTATGCAAGGTCGGGATGGTTGATGATGCTCTCGAACTCTTCTCCACTTTGGCTGATAAGGGCATTTCACCCGATGTTAAAATATATACTTCATTGATTTGGGGCTTATGCAATGCCAGGAGATGGAATGAGGTTGATTTAATGTTAGAGGATATGGTGGCTTGTGAGCTCTACCCAGATGTGGTCACTTATACTATTCTAGTGGATACTTTCTGCAAGGAGGGAAAGATGGAAGATGCTGAGCATACTTTTGAGAATATGAAGCAATTGGATGTCCAGCCTAATATCTTAACATACACTACATTGATGAATGGATATTGTATGCGAGGAGAAATGGAAAAAGCTATGAAGATCTTCGATTTAGCATTGAGCTCCGGGGTCAAGCCTGATATTATCACTTACAGTTGCTTGATGAGCGGGTATAGCAAAATGAGGCGGCTGGATGAAGTTTCACACATTTTTGTCAATGTTCCTGGAGACGGGTTAGCACATGACTTGGTTTCATATAACACAATGTTGAAAGCTTTATTTCGTGGAGGCTACTCTAAAGACGCCTTGACTCTATTCGAGGAGATGAGAGGCCAATTGGGTCTTGATATACATACTTACAACATCTTTTTGGATGGCTTGTGCAGCGCTCATCATATTGATGAGGCATTCTTCATGTTGCATACTATGGAAGACAAAGGCATCATCCCAGACATAGTTACATATAATACCCTCATTAAGGGATTGTGCAATGTTAATGAAGTTAGGCAAGCCAAAGATCTTTTCATGAGGCTTCCATCAAAAGGTATTCTTCCGGACACCATTACATATATGATCCTTATTCGTGCACTTTGCAAAGAAGGGCAGATAAAGGAGGCTAAGGTTTTGTTTATGCAAATGATAAACAATGGTTGTTGTCTCGATAGTAGACCGTTCAATGTTTTTATCCGATGTCTAGTCAAAAGGAACAAGGTGCACAATGCACTTCAAGTTTTGGATGAGATGAAGATGAGGGGATTTACACTTGATGCCACTACATCTTCTATGATACTTCATCATATGAACAAGGTTAAGTAAACATTGAAACTCGTTTGATGATGCAAAAGCAATGTGTCCGATGAGTGTGTATATGATTGAAGGTGCAGATATCCCTTTTTGTTTTTCCAAGATTTATTGAAATTGTTACTGATTAGTATGTGTTGTGTATGTTCTTTGTTAGAGATACTAATAGAGGAAATCAAAATTGATCACTCGCCCGTCGGCGGGGTTAATAGACTTGGAAACTGATGATTTCATGTTTCATTCAATTTATTTTAATTAAATTCTGTGTATTAAGTGTAAGAGTTCATTTGTTAAAAGTAAAAAACAAGGAATTGAATTATCCGACGATGTCATTGTCTATTTTATGCTATTGGTTTGTATCATTGTATGTAAAAGAAGAATAAAAAACTCTTTCTACTTATTGTCTAAAAGATTTAAAATGTAAATTACATTATCATTAAATATTTTCATTTGGATGTTATAAGAACACTAGTTCTTTTTGTAAATTTTCTTTTTAGCTTACTTTCACTTCATAGCTTTGAAGTTTATAGGGGTCGTTTCTTGTTCGTCCTCTTCAAATGAATTGTTTATTTTATTTGCTCCTTTCTAGATTCATTTTCTCCCTATAGAAATAAGTTAAATGTTAACTTACTTAAACGTGATGGATATATAATATGTTTTATATGAAAAATATACGTGTTCCAAAGAGTTTAGGAAATTGACGAGTTTGTTCTCACTAGCTATATATATATATATATATATATATATATATAGATATAGACTTAAAGTCTATATGAGAAAAGAAAATTATGTGTGAGAAATGAGAAAGAATTTAGATTTTCAATTCATGTGCAATTAATAATTAAGTTTACTTTTGATATTTTTCATCATTATATGAATGTTGAAGTTTTTTTAAGTGGAAGTTAATTTATAAAAAAAAATACAATCATTGATTTATTGTACAAATAAGAATTACCTTCGTTACATGATTTCTTCTTCATATAGATAGATATAGGATCTATGCGGCAATTATATAGAAGTAAATTTTGTGCTACAGCCCTTTCTATCTGATAGAAAAGGATCCCATTATCCTGAACCGATCTTACCTGGGATCGCAAATCCCAAGCTTGTCTATGAAGAGCGAATCGAATTGTATTAGTGTCTATAATTGATTTCTTATGTGTAATACTAATCGATGAGGCCTCATTGATAAGTGCTACAAGATCTCTTGCATTGGAACCCATGGTTATGGACCCGAATCCGTTAGTATGGAACATTTTCTTTTCCAAATGAAATCCCCTAGTATATATGAAAGAGTGAAAAAGTGCTTTCGTTGTTGTGGAATAAGAAGCCTTCGTATCTTAATGCACGTATTTAATTTATTCGGAGCTATTAGAGCGGGATCCACTTTTTGGGAAATATGAGTCGAAGCAATAACAAGAATATTTCTAGTGGAACATCTTTCAGAGAGATGGTTCCATGATTGAGATTTTTTCTTATTTCTCACATAATAATTTTTTCTATATAATCCAAAACTATACATATTTATAAGAAACTGTATTTCATATTGAAATTTAAGAAGGAGAAAATGATTAACCGACGAACAAAAAAAAATATTACTCCCACCCTCCACGAAAATAATTTACATTTTGTCATTTTAGGTCGTTAAGTGGGCTTATAGTAAGTGAACTTAATACATTTAATTTTAAAAAATATATTAAGTGATATTCAAACGCCACTAACTCTGCATAATTTATCTTAAAACAATATTTTAAGTGAGGTTCAAACTCATCTCACTGCAAATTCTCATTCAAGTCAAAATATATTATTAAAACATATCGGGTTTAAATGTAAACCATTTTGGTAAACGAATGGGGTATGAAACAAGTCTTAATATTCATAAACAATGACTCTCCCTTATATAATTAAAGCTCATCAAAAGTCAATTGTTTAATTTATACATTGATGTTTCTCTTTCGAATTATTACTAGTATGCAGTCCCGTACGATGCATTGTGAATTAATAGTTAATTAATATTCATTTCGTTCATTAAAAGTGTATTGTGAGAGATCGTTATAAATTTAAACATATATCAAAATATATTTTTGTTGAAAATAAAACATGTTTAAAGTATTGATTGTTTGATTAAAAATAAATTGTAAGAGTTTGTCTATCACTTGATTCATTTTTTGTAATTGAATTGTGTGTGGATCACTTACCAAAAATAAATTAAAATAAATTATTTGACAATTTTGTACACATAATGAGATAAATAATATATGTTTGGGCGAATATGTGAGAATTTTTTAGTCAAAAATGGCTTACTTTAATGGGAGGGAGTGAGTAATGTTTTAGAAAAATAAAAAGAAATAGGAAACTGAACAAATGTTTATATGAAATACACATAAGTTAACTACTACTCCTTTTTAAAATAGGAGTACAATTTAAAAATAACTTCTTTTTAAAATTTGGCGGTAAAATTTTACCGTTAAAACTATATTTTTATATAATACTTAATAGATTAATAGATTGTAGAGTAGCTCAAATCGAGAAATTTTGGAAAATTAAAATTATGCTAATAGTTTAGATTGTATGCATGATTATCTATTTAACTTTATATATGTAACTAATCTAATTAAAACATGTAACGGCAAATTATAAAGTTATGACATAATTTTAATAAATATTATTTAATACATATTTTTATTATTATAAAAATAATAATTATAGTGTAGCTAATCTAATTAAGACATGTAACGACAAATCATAAAGTTATGACATAATTTTAATAAATATGATTTAATGCATACTTTTATTATTACAAAAATAATAATTATAATTTAGGTGGGAAAGTTTTTTGTCATTGATTTTGTTTTAATATTGATATATGAATGGATTTGAAAAGGCACAACATGAATGTTTCTCTTTCGAATTATTATATAAAAAGGCACAACGTGAATGTTTCTCATTCAAATTATGATATTTTTGAATATTTCAACTATATCATAACTATTTTTGTACCCTACTAAATACTCAAAGTCAAACCTTCAAAATATGTGGGGAGCAATCTATCCCACCACTAGGATTGGAAATTTCAAAGGATTATTACAATTTCAACTAAAATAAAAAAGAGCATGATAAATGGACATAACTTCTTAAGACATATATATATTTATATATTATTAATATCATTATGATTTTAATCTTATGTGGCACTCTAAAATCACTTCATTCATAATTTATCTAAATTCTCATAATTTTGAAATTAAAAAATTATATTAATCATATATAATATTATAAATACAATATATATACATACATATTTTTCAATATAAATAGTAAACTTTGAAAATTTATATTTTTCACTAAAATAATACTACATCCGTCCCAGTATTGTTGGCCCCGTTTGACCTATATTTATATAAATAATATTGTATTATATATTACTCCATAGTTCTTATTTATTTATATATCCTATATTAGATTATATGTTATTTAAAATATAATGAAAATTTATAAATAGTATAAAAAAAATTAGAGTTCACATTATTTGAAAATATTTTTTTAATATATAATAATATATAAATATAAAATAGTATATAATATTCTTATTTATTTATATAGCATATATTAGATTATATATTATTTTATATTTAAGTATCATTTTCATTAATATAAAAAAATAATTAATTTAACCTATTTGAGAATTTAATCAAATTAATGATATTTGACTGTGTATCATTATTAGATAATGAAATTGAGCTTCATTATTACCAACGTATTAAATTATCTATTAGTTGATGGATATTTTAATAAATATATTTAATTTTTAATCAAGTTATGATAGTATATATGCATATACATAAATGAGTACATATAATATGAATTTATTTTCATACGGGTTTGGACATAGATGGGTAATTAAGAGATAATGGTGTGTCACAAGACCTTTATTGACTTTGAAACGAATACGCATACATAAAATTCAAATAAATTGGTTAGATTTTATAAATATTTAAATATAATTTATTTTCATTTGTAATATTTATTTATAATATATATTTTATAGCACATATCATTACATTGGCATAAGACGTGAACCAATTAGTTGACATAGTTACAGGAATTTGAAGTGGCTATGTCATGTATGTAGATGAACAAATTTAAATAATTAACGTTATTATTTTACGAGATTGAGACAGAAATGAGTAGTTTAAGAGATAATAATTATAGGTGTTCACAGTTACAATTATGGTTTTAATCGTAATCGAAGTGTCGATTCACATTTATTTTCATTAGTAATATTTATTTATAATATATATTTTATAGCACATATTATTACATTGTGCATAAGACGAGAACAAATTAGTTGGACATAGTTACATGATTTTGATCAATTAGCTATGTCATGTATAGAATTAGAGATGAACAAATTTAAATAATTAATGTTATTATTTTACGAGATTGAGACATAAATAAGTAGTATAAGAGATAATAATTATAGGTATTCACAGCTACAATTATAGTTTTAATCGTAATCGAGCTGTCGATTTACATTGACATTATTTTGGAATTGTAACTAAACCATAATTACTACATTTTTAAAACGTAATTTTATAGATAATTATTATATATAATATGAGAGGTACAATTAAAATATGAATAATTTATTTTTAGTAAAATGTCAAGAAACCGTTAGTTCACGGTACATAATATTTAAAATCGAAATCGAATTGTTTCCTATACTTTAAGACGAGTATGAATGTATAAAATTTAAATATATTTGAATAAAATAATAAATCGTAAGTACAAGTCTACTAATAGATGAATTTATGAAGATTTAATATTTATGACGTATATTAATCTATGAAGTTGTAAAATTATTTTATAATTAATTTTGGGACGATTGTAAGTTTATCATAAACAAGTCTACCTAATCAATTACATTTATTTTATACGTTTAATATATGAACAAGTAGTTCATATATCTATAATATTAATAAATGAAATGAATATTAAATAATGTTATAAAATTTATTAAATATTTAATCCCATCAAATTTCGAAGGGTAACAATCTAGTAATAATTATATTTTGTAATTTAAATTTGAGTTCAAATTAGATGATGTGTTAAAGACCCATCAAATAAGAATAAGAGGTGATGGTGTTTGGGCTCCATGCTTTCAGCTTATCTCCAGATCTGTAAATAGGACTAATTCCTGCTTATCTCTCACGTCACTTTCAACAATGTCCTTTTCCATGCCTTTTATCTCTTGTCTTGTAGCTTTAACGCCTGCAAACCACACCTGAGGTTGAGTCCGGCGTGGGAACTCCGACACTCAAGTTAGATGATGGACGCTCCTTAAAGATAAACTAATATATGCTGGACAAAAATCAAAGCATAACACCCACAAAACAAGAAAACAAAAGAGAAAATAATAACAAGAACAATAACGACAAACAAGACGATACGAAACAACACAGAACAAGATAAAAAGAAAACTAACGAACAACACAAATAACACTTAGAATCAAAATCGCCTAAAGCTTTCCCCGGCAACGGCGCCAAATTTGTTCGACTAAAGTGTGTACTCTAGGTTCTCGCAAATTATTACGAGGTCGATTGCATGTAGCAAGCTAACCCCGGTCAGATCTCGATGGAAAGCTTAATAGGGCGGCTCTAATCCTAAGTGTTATTAAAACGGGAAAAAGGAAATCCTAAACATATTATGACCATAAGATATAACAATAAATAAATAGAGATTAAAAATAACTAAACATGAATATCAACGGATTGAAGCTTTAGGATTAGATGCTTAATTCCTATTCAATGTCTAATTGATCATGCATTCATATTAGATTAAGAACACAAAAAGTTGCTTAGCAAATTACTTTCGTATTAATACACTAAGTCGTGATCTTTACTTTCGCATACAGTTCACACATTTAGTAATTACTTAATCTCATATAGAATATTATTCTTACGTTTCTGGTTCAGAATAATGTTAATTAATCCTAGGTCTTATATCAAGCAAAATGATCAATCTACTTAAAATAAACATATGAATTCAATGGTGATCAAGCATTAAATTTCATACAAAACAAGTTAATCAAGGGCATAAATCAAATAAACATAAAGTAAGAACATAAACATCCAATCCAAGTAAGGATCTAACCAAGCATCATATACAAAATAGAATTACAAAAGGAAACCATAGAAAGGAAACTCACTACTTGAAAAGTAAGAATCCAAACTCGGATTCCACTTCAATCCATCGGAATTCTTAAATCCTAAACTAAGAAAGCAATAAAAACTAGTGTTTGAGAAGTTCTTCTTAAGTTACATAGGTGCCGAGAGAGAGTGCAAATGACGCCCAAAAGGATGATTTAAACCAGCGCATAACTTCCAGCCAGCGGTCGCTGGCCTTGACCTTCTGACACACAATTTCTGCAGAGGCAGCGGCCGCTGGGAAGCCAGCGGTCGCTGACCTTGACCTTATGACGTTCTCTGCAGCTGCATTCCCAACGATCGCTGGCTGCACGGTCAGCTTCCTTATGCTCGATTTCATCCCGTTCCATACTTGTCTCGCCTCTTCCTCGTTCGGCTATGCACCAACGACCTCTTCTGCACCAATCCTAGCCCAAATCATCCTTTTTCACTTCATCCTACAACAAACATAACCAAACAAGAACCGGCGTAAAAATGAACTAAAATCAATACGAAAACATCAAAACTAAGACCTAGACATGACAACACAACGAGCTAAAACGCAACAAAAATACACTAAACAGTTTACATCAACATTAATTTACATAATGTGTCACGGAGGATCCGAACCTGAGACTTATTGCCTTAGACACTAACCTCACTAATTTGTATATAAACTTTTTAAACTATTCAAAGTTCAGCTTGTTTTTTAAGGTTCGTGAACAGACTCGTTAACAAAGTTCACTAATTAATCGAAGTTCGGCTCATTAAAAATATTATTATTTCAACAAAGAATATGATTATCCAACTTTTATTATCTATATTAAAAATATATATGAGTTGTTTGAATAATAAAAGAATTAAAAATATATTATTTTTAACATATTATATATATATATATATATATAATGTGAAACTCTATAAATTTTTATACAATGTATACATTTTCATTATATTTAATTTATTTATATAAATTATTATCATAGAGAGTTTTGAATTTGATAGTGCCACATAAATAGCTATATTTTATTAATTTAAATCATTTAAACTTATTTTAATTAAAAGTATAGATATAAAAATCAAAACCATAAATAATTAGTAGTGATATTTCCATTGACAATATATGTCCTCATCATTATTTAATAAAAATAAAATGATGTCATTGAAAATATATCTCCTCATCATTATTTAATAAAAGAAATAATGTCTTATCCTTTGTCAACTTAATTTCAGTTTTGAAATAAGACAAGTAATGCTGTAATTGCAAGCCAAAACAAGTAGCAAATGAGCTTACACTAAGGAGGGTGTATTAGTTGTGGAGCATGTAGATTTTTTTTGGACTTTTAAAATTTAGGGGTATTCAGTTTAGATTTTTAATTGTTTTTAAAAATTTTGAGGTATTCAATACGGATTTTAAAAAGTTTTATAAAATCTCTAGGCATTTAACAATTTATGTATTTTAATAGTCTACGGATTTTGACAATTTAGTTCGATCCGACTAATAATGACAATTTAGTTCGATCCGACTCAAGCCCGCCCAAGTCAGACAACAAGGGGTCACTCAAGCCCGATCTGATGACGTTATGGGCCGGGCTTGGGCCAAAATCTTAAGCCCGATGGGTTATTTTGGGCCAATTTTTAGGCCCGACATACCGAGGCCCACCCAAGTCCGACCTAATATTTATATAATTAATATATAAATTAAAAATAGTATAAATATTATTATTGTAATTAATAAATATTAAGTATAAATTAATATATATATTAAATAAGATATATAACTAAATAAATTTGGAATTAATATTTATTTGCATTAAATAAAATGCAATAAAATAAACAAATATATATTTTAATGTATTAAAATAAAAAAAATCATGGGTTTGGCCCGAGTCCGCCCGATTCATATGGGTTTGAGCCTAATTTTCAAGCCCGACTGGGCCATAGGCCGAGTTTCGGCCTGTACAAATAACTGCAGGGGGGAATTTGGGCATAGGGAAGTTTGGCCCATTGTCATCCCTAAATTCGACTATCTTTGTGTTATTTCGTGCCCTACTAGGGGTGATAATTTTGCTTGGTCCGACCCAAGTCTTTCCAAGTTTGACGACAATGGGCCTCCAAAATCCGACCCGATGATGTCATGGTCAGATTTGGGCTAATGTTTAGGCCCGACATATCCAAGTTCGCCCAAGCCCGATCCAAATATTTAAATATATGATATTTAAATTAAAAAATTTAAAATAATATAAATACAATTATTATTATTAATGTATAATAAAAATAAATTAATAGACATATTAAATAAAATATATGAGTAAAATAAATATATTTTAAAATAAATAAATTATATCTATTTTTAATATGTTAAAAATAAAATAAATAAAATATGTATGTCCGCCCGATCCACATAGGTTTGGGTTTGGCCTTAAATTACAAGCCCGGTTGGGTCATAGGCCAGACTTGGGCCCATCCACAAAATTGTATGTCGGGTGGGGGCATAGGGAAACCCGGTCCAACCCGGCCGTTGCCATACTTTGTCCCGTAATCTATTGAAATCTATATAAATCAATAAACACAATCTTATCAAATGTATAAAAATCCAATAAATTAATAAAAAAGTCTGTCCAACTTTACACAAAATTTATAAATTTTCTAAATTCATAAACTTTTTAAAATTCAAAAAATTCCAACAAAATCTCAATTAAATAGACGCTGCTAAATAAATAAATAAATAATAGAAAAGAAAGGCACAGAAAAAGTAGTAAAGCAACCCACAATAAATGGTCAAGTGGGAATGGACGAATGGTCTCCAAAAATAAATTTGGTGTTCTATTCTATCCATTCAATTAAAGCTATTAAACAAACATGTAGATAAGGTTTCCACGTGGCAGCGCAAAAACCGCTTGCTGCTTAACACAACACAACTAGTACTAAGACAATGTTTGATATTCTTGACAAAATACTCATCTCAAGATAATTGTTTATTTTTATTAATTATAAAACAATTATCTTGAGATGAATATCATGTTATGGATACCAAACATAACGACTATTATAATATTCGTATCTCATTTTATACTTATGTGAAAATATAGATCAAATTGATGTACTTCGAATTTTTATCGATTTGAAAAATGAAATACAGTTCAATTCGAAAATATCTTATAATACTCATTCGGTTGGTTTATGAAGTTGTAATTCAATTAATTTAGATATGTGTATTAAGAAAATAATTTAACTTACAAATATACTGAAAATTTATACTACCTCTGTCCCACCTTAAATGTCATATTTCATTATTATAATACACTCATATGAATATAAAGTGGAACATTTAAAGTGGGACGGATGAAGTATTTGTTTTAATTGATCATTTTTAATTAAATTGTATATATCGTGTGAAATGTCAACTTATCCAAAAAATAAATAAATTAAGCAACAATTTTATTGATAAACTAAAATCATAAAACAAATATCATTTGGTAGATCAAGTGAGTAAAAAATTATAAATTTGGACCCTACTAAATAAATCTAGGTCCATCAAAATTTTGTACATTTTGAAAGATACCCAATCCAAATAAGAAATTAAATCAAGTCAATCCAAATTATATCAAGCCTAAAAATAGATGGAGTTAAGAAGTCAACATACATTTTCATTCTTAGAGTTTTGTTAGTTTGATTGATGTCATTCCAAATAAGAAAGTGATTAGACTCTTACGGATTTGCATCACATGGGTCATTTGGCGAAAAAGAAATAAGACATTTTTCAAGAAGCAAAATTGAAGGTGGAGAAAACGATATGGAAGTAAAAAAGAGATTTCGGAGTTGATGCAAAGCGTGAAAACGATCTTCAAAGTTACTTTTGATTGAATTATTTTCTATTCTTACTTCTTTGTAATATTTTCTAGTCAACTTTGGACTCATTTGAAACAAAAAGCTCTTTTTTGCTTGATAAAAAAGAAATCAATCCATGTCTTGCAAAGTCAACTTGGCCGCCCCTTCCTCTAGATGAATAACTTGTGCCTTTTTTTGACCAATACTAATTTAAGTTGTCCCAATTGCCGTACCCACTTGTAGTTAATTGTAGTGTAACGTTTATCATTTAGTGATTATTATTAATTTATTATGATGCAATTTCGACAATGTAAAGTACGTTTCGCAAAGGGGAAGCACTCAATTAAATCACTTGCAAAACACGTGCAAGTTGAAGGATACATTATTGTATTGACAATACACATAGTGTAATATTTTAATAATATATAATAATAATAATAAGTGGAGTAGTATAGTATTATTTATTAGAGGGGTACATTACATTACATTACATTAATTACCGCTTGCGAAGTGCTCATAGTTTTGGTTTGCTTTCTCTCTCTCTAGAACTATCTTCGATTCTTCTTATCCCCATCCTTAGCTTAACCGCTAATCCCTGCAATCCTCACCCTATATAAGAATTCTTCTTCCTTTCTTCACACACATTCTTCTTCCTCTCCTATTCAAACACGTTTACTTTTCACAGCAAGCCTAACTACTAATTGAATTCCGCCATGGATTCTACCTCCGACCAAGTCTTCTTTCACTCTCTAGATTTCTTCGATCGATTGCCTGACGACGTCGTATTGTCGATTTTCGACAAATTGCAGGATGCGAAATCACTGTGCTTATCCATGGCCGCCTGCAAGCGGTTCCGATCCATAGCTCCTCAGGTGGATCGGATCTTCCTTCCGATTGCTCAGAAGAATTCTGCGGCAAAGGAATGCGATCACAAGAATTCGTTCAAAAATATGGTCATCAAAGCGTTGATGAGGCCGTTCAATTTGATTTCTCATGTGATGAAATTGAAGCCTAAGAAGGAGGAGAACGATCTCGATTTCTACTCCTACTACGTTCCTAATGAAATTCTGAAGAATTTCGGAGGAATCCGCGCTTTTCACCTCAGGCTCCCCTGCCATGTGAATCAGAAACAGGGTTCCAAGGCGGCGAAGAACAACAGTGCTTCGACGACTTTTCTCAAGTGGAGAGCCGAATTCGGTAAAGAGCTGCACAGCTGCGTGATTCTCGGCGCAAAATCGTGGACGGAGAAGGAGAAGGAGAAGGGTGAGGAATCGAATTCGGATGGGGCGGCAGCGTCGAGGGTGATGGCGGACGACGAGCTGAAGCTGAGGATCGTGTGGACGATATCATGCTTGATCGCAGCTTCGGCGAGGCATTACTTGATGCAGGAGACCATCAAGGGATTGAAGATGATTGAAAATGTGATGGTTTCCGACGAGAGCGATCAAGGGAGACTGTGTATGAACAAAGAGCAGGTTGAGGAGATTCGGGAATCGAACAAGGGGAAAGGCGGGGACGAGGCGGTGGAGAATCGTAGTCGAGTGCCGGCTTTGAGGATGAAGATGTGGTACATGGATCGGGTGGAGGTGCCCGGATGTAGCAAGGTCATGAAAGGGGCCACACTCGTCGTTATAAGGCCGACCACAGCCACGGAGGAGGTGAAAAAGGGTGACCGGAGCGATGCCGATATGGTGGCCGACGCCTTCGGGGAGGAGGAAGGTGAGGGGAAGGTGATAGGCGAGGCAGTTATGAAAATCATGGTTGCAAAGAAGTGTTATGTTTTGGAGATGAATTCCTTTTGAGAATATGTATGTGAATACTTTGATATTTTTTGGTCGTCAAGTTCTTTCTTGTGAAGTTAATACAAATTTGAGATTACACTACTTTTTTCAGTTGATTTTGTCAGACACTCTGCTTCTTGTTGAAAAGGTTCTGATAATACAAAGCTTTCCCTAAATAAGCTATAGGTTGCCTTGAAATATAGTATAACTTACAATAATTACTAGGAAAATGATCCACTTTTGTATAGGTGTGTCCAATTTCCAAAGGGGTCGTATCAAATACCCGAACACTAAATGCATAATTTTTAATATTCGGTTCCGATGTCGTTCAAAATTTTGAATATCCAATATTCGAGTTAAGGTAGTTTAAAATGAGTTTTCGACATCAAAAACTACTTACATTAATTTTAAAATTTTCACTTTTCGGGTTTACTTCAAATACTTCGAGTAGTTCGGAAACTCAACATACCTGAAGTTTTATAATTCTAATTATAAATTATTAATCATCTTAATTTTTTATTAAATTACAAATAACGTATTGTAAATTAAGAAAGTTCCTAAACTATAAAATTACAAGACTTCAAATTATATAGCACTATATTAAAGTGCCTTGTTTACAAATTTTGATTTATCTAATATATTATTATAATCTATTTAAATTAAGGGCATTATTGTGATGTTATTTAGCAATTTCATTACATTAACTTACTTTGCATCATAACTAGTATTGAACCCTGCACCGAATCTTAAAAGATCAAATTAATAATTCGGTACATAAAAGTTTTGGATCAAATAATTTATATCACTGTATAACAAAATTTAGAATCTCACTGCAAGTAATAATGACTTGAAATACACACATTTAAATAATTATATAATTTTATTTTTGTATTGTATTATTTTTATGATTATACAAAAACTAACGATAAAAATATAGATGTTTAAACTCGATTTTTATATATTAATAGATTGGATAAAAACATTGAACAATACCATACTATTGAAGCAACAACTATCGTTTATCATTTGCATATACAAACCTTAGCCTCCTTTATCTACCCTTGTTTGCAAAGTGCACGAATAAGGATTGTATATGCTAACTTGTTCGGCAATATACCTTTGGATGGAAGTTTCTTGAAAGATTGTTTGCTTGTCTAACTTCATTAGCATTGCACAATCCCTTAATGAGGATATTATATGTAACTATGTTGGGGATGATGCATCCATCTTCCATGGTATGCTACTGGAAGAATGCTTCATCAACACGATGAGTGTTGGACAAGCCATCCAAAAAGATGTTGTAAGTATATAAATTAAGACACAATCAACCACTAATCTCCTAGTATAGATGTTGTGTTATACGAAGCAAAGTTATGCTCTAACCCTTCTCCGGAAATTAAGATTGACAAAAATGTGTGAAACTTCATCTAGTTGCCTCGTTTTGATATATCCATTCATCAATGTACTGTTAGTGATAATATCATGCTTCAATGCTAAATCAATGATCTTCCTAACTTTGTCCATTTTTCCTCGCATACAATATTCATTCAACAGTGATTGTAAGTGAAATATTAGGTTTTAACCTTGAACTCAATGCTAAATAGAAGATCTTCACAGCGTTGTCCATTTCTCCTCACATACAATATTCATTGATCAGTGTACTGTAAGTGATAATATTAGGCTTTAACCCCGAACTCAATGCTAAATCAAAGATCTTCATAGCATTGTCCATTTCTCCTTGCATACAATATCCATTAATCATTGTACTGTAAATGATAATATGCTAAATCAAAGATCTTCCAAGCTTTGTACATTTCTCTTCACATGCAATATCCATTCAACAGTGTATTGGAAGTTTTGATGTTAAATTAGGCATCCATTTGCTTCATATTTTCAAAAGTTTGTTCAGCTTCTTCCATCTTTCGATCTACCACATTTCCACTTTTAAGCGATCATATGCAAAAAAGACTCAAATAAAAGGAACAACAACATAGTTTGTCCCACTTAAAATTCTATAATAACCATTTTGTTATAGTAAACTCAAATAATAGCCACAGGTATAAAAAACTATAAATCTAGCCTTCTATGTCTATAACACCCTCCATCTAATTAATTCCTTCAAAATACTACAGAATTTAAAAATAAAAATTGGTTTATAATTAAATACTATACCCTACCATATGAACCATAGGCATGAATCTATAATAATAATTTATTAATACAATACACCGATGAAAAATAATTAAAGGAGAAACAATAATTATGGAAGAATAGTTTTTTAATTAATTAATGAAAGGGCAATAAAGAAAAAATAAATACAGAATGGTTACTATTTCATTATAAAATTAGAGATGGTTAAAATTTGTGTTTGCTATATTAATTTGGCTAAATCAAACTATTTCCCCTATTATCTATAACTAAAATCATTAATTAATTAATGAATTAGGTTTGTTAACTAAAGCCTATATATTGAATAGGTTAAAATTTATCTATTTAACTCAAGTCTAGCAATGGCTATATTTTTAGCCTTCAGCAAATTGTAGTCAGCGGTCGCTGGCTAGTCTGTCGGTTCCCAAAGGCTAGCCCAAACCGCTGGTTCATGGTTGGGCCTGCTGGGTCTGAACTGCCGATTACGGTTGGCATACTCCTTGAACCCAAACTGGCATGCCTTGTCACGGTTGCGGGCTGTGCTAAAAATGTTGACCGGCGGGCCGGTTCTAGGCTCAAACCACCGGGCCCGTCAGATTGGGCATGTCTAAAGCAAACTATTACATTTCAAGAACAAGAAGAAACTCTTTGAGTACACACAGCTTAATTATTTTCAAGAATGCAACGCACAATAACTAAAGCTCAAGAAAAAAAAATCAACTGATATCAAAAATTAGAATGAAAAGATTAGAAAACCTTCAACAACTTTTCTCTAACATCTTGATTTGAAAGGGTAACAAAGAATAATAGATATTCTGCTGCCAAAATAAGACCTAAAGAACACATTTTCGTTATACAAAAATTAAAAAAATATGCACTGTTAGGGATCGTTTGGTAGTTTAGTTAGATTTCGTCTAGTTAGGTTAAAATTAATTAGGAGGATGAGATAAAATAAAACAAAGACATAATTTTATTGTTTGGTTAATTGATAAAATTCTTGTGTTTGTTAGGTTATGGTATAAAATTACTTTTTTGTCCCCGCGAATAATAAAATTATCAAAATTATTTCTCTTCAACTACCAACTATCTATATTGATCCAATTATTAATTTTGAACATAAATCTACAACTTACGTTTATATAAAAAAAAAAAAAATAGATCCATAGCAGCAATTACAAAATTGAAAGATCCAAATATTAATTTTGAACACAAAATTACAAATTTTACTCTTTTTTTTCCATAACAGCAATAAAAGATCCAAAATTGATGTTTCTTATAAGAATTGAATGTTTCAAAAGTTACAAATTTACATAAAACTGTAATTACAAAATTACAAAAATTGAAAGCTAGAAAACAAATTACAAAATACTCTTGAAAAATCTTGAACAACAAGATCTATGGAGTATGAGAGGTGGAGGAGGCGATTTGACGTGGATATGCATTGTTCCCAAAATTCTCACTTAATATACTACCTTTTTTCGACGAATATTCACTTTCTATTTTATTGGTGAGTTAATCTTCTTATAAAAATCATAATTTGAATAAAATATATGTTTACGGCGTGTGATTAAATAAAAAACAAGAGAAAGGATTCTCCTTTATTTTACAATTATAGAGTTGATTTTTTTCAACAATTGACCAAAATATTTAAAAATAATAAATTGCATGAATTTAGATCAATAAAATAATCGTTTTCTATGCAATCGAAAATGGTTTACAAGTGTATTTTTTTGAAAGTTTTCCACATCTTCTCCCTCTGAGACACAGAAAAAAGAAAGAAAAAAACTTGACATTAAAGAGGGAGAAGATAGAGAGAAGAGAGTTAAATGAGGCTAAGGAGATAAGAAGAAGAGGGAGAAGACATAGAGAAGAGAGAAGAGAGAAGACATAATTAAATTGAGGCTACGGAGAAAAAGAAGAAGAGGGAGAAGACAGAGAGAAGGAAGGGGTAATTTTGGAATAATCTATTTAATGATTTTACTGTTGGAAAATGTTAAGCTATCTGTCCAATTTGATGTGTTACCATTTCTCGGCAAAATAGTGAAAATATGAACCCCGTTTATATAAAAATGCTACCAAACAACAAATAAACTTATTTATCTTTGCTATCAGCCTGTAACAAGACTATCAAACAACCCCTAATAAAATAAGAGATTTTGAAAGACAAGCTTAACCAATAAGAAAACCATTATTCCGAAATCGTAACGTAGCCGTGGTTACGATGGTTCACAATTTATGAGAAGAGTTGTTCAAGGCACATCCGATTCCAAATCATCAGTTATGGTTCCGATTCTGAACCATAGTTTCTTTTGGAACCACCTTAAAAATTATATATTTTTACATGAATTTAAAAGTTAAAATGTATAAGTTATAAACAATTATTTTATATTATATACGAGAAATTAAATTAGGATAGAAAAATCTATAAAAAAACGTTGAGTTACCGACAATTCGTATCCCCCAACCTCCCTTACAAAATTACACTTCACGAAACCACCGGTCCCAGTTCGATTACGATTATTTTGAACACTTCTTTTAACAAGGAAGGACTCTTATGGCTAAATCTTTGTATAAAGAATTTCAAGAAAATGAACATTTTAATGTAATCCATATGGGTGAACAAACTTAACCAAATCCGAAAAACCAAACCGAACCAAACTGAAATATTAAATATGGTTTGGTTATTTTGAATTTTTGGTTTGGTTTGAGTTTTTTTTCAAACTGAATTTTAATTTGGTTGGTTTGGTTTTAGATGAAACCAAACCCAAATACCCGAAAATCCAAATTTTATTAATATTATATTTATTTTTATTTTATTAAATAAGATATGTATCACAAACACACACACACACACATAACCATTTTTATATGTTTATAGAAGATAGAATTACAAGATTCAACAAACTAAACAATCTTCATTATTTGTCGGAACTTGAAAGCTATTGAAAAAATATTGATGATTTTGTGATTTTAGTATTTTGATTGAAATTTTTTTGATTCAAACTTATTAAGTTGAAACTTTTTTAATCATTATTATTTAAATTTTTATGAAAATACATGATTGATTATATATTAGCTATTGTTGATGTTAAAATATTAAATTAGATTAGTAACATAATACTCCCTCCGTCCACGAAAAAGCTTCCTAATTTGCCATTTTAGTCCGTCCACAAAAAAACTTCCTAATTCAACTTTCCATTTATGGAAAGTGGACCCACCACCTCTCTACACACAACTCAATTTAATATAATACATTAAGTGGGACCCAACATCCACTAACTACATACAACACAATTTAAAACACTATATTAAGTGGGACCCAAACTCCACTCACTACATATCATCATTAAAATCAAAAGCACTACATAAAAACCCGCACCGGGTCAAACTAGGAACATTTTTTGTGGACGGAGGGAGTATAATGTTTGAAAAAACCGAACCAAATCGAAACAAATTTGGTTATTTTAGTTTGATTATTTTGATTGTATGGTTTGGTTTGATTTTTTTTCTTAATCTGAATTTTTATTTGATTTGGTTCGATTTTAGGGAAAACCAAACCATATACCCGAATGCTCACCTCTAACAATCCGAATAGCATTGATCTGGTTTAGACTTTCATGTAGTTTAGGTGCATTACTTCATCCACTTTGCAGAGTTCATATAGAAGCATGCATCTCAATGAAGATGTTGCACTTTGAAATTCACTAGAGTTAAATTTAAAACACAATAGATCACCATCAAGGAATAACACAATGATACGAACCTTTCTCTAGTATATAACACTCAAATCAATACAACTACAACAATACATAGCTTCAGGTAATTTCCATTTCAAAGAAAATTAGAGTGGCTCAGGACTGTCTCGCATTCCGGAACTTACCATCCACATATGCAAAACTATCACAAAGTTGGCATACAACATACTCAAAAGGTATAGTCTTGTATCAGAAAAAAAAACATACCATGTGTCGCTAGTCCACCAGAAGGCGAAAATCGAACACTCATAAAGGAACGGATCCATAAAATACTAATTCTGCAGGGCCAGTCATGTAGATACGGTTGTCGCTCTCCCTCCACTCGATCTCCAGTGGTCCTCCAGGCAAATCGACAGTGCATTTCTGCATGCAAGGAAGGTGGAATGAGAAGGCGATTGCAAGTAAATATAGTGAGTACAAAAATGAAGTAATTTACACCGAGCATAAGAGTTTGAAACTTACCCTATCTGCACGGCCTTCCAGAACTGCAGCGACAACAACTGCACAAGCTCCTGTTCCGCATGCTAGCGTTGCACCTGCAGCAGCATGCCAAACAATATAATAAAAGGAAAGAAAAGGGAAACAAGCTAACTATGGGGATCACAGCACAACCACATTAGGCAGGACCCCGTTAAAACCAACATTGATGACAACAAACATCAAAAGAGAAAAAAAGAGTATCTATATTAAGTAAAATGTGAAACTTCCAGAGGCTGTAGATATTGGATTGTAATGGGGAAAACGGCTAAAAGATGAAAAAGAAAAAACATAATGTATATAGTGATGCATCCAAGGAAAGAGATACACTAACCTGCACCACGCTCCCAGACGCGCATTTTAAGGTGACTTGGAGAGAAGACTTGAACAAATTCTGCAAATGATACATGTTCCAGAATTTAGAAATTCACAAAAAGGAAGACTTAAATTATTGTATTTCTTCAAACCAAGTTGAAAAGACTTGCATCATATGTGTCCAATGTATTGAGATAAAAATAATATATTTTACTTAATACTAGATGTTGTAAAGATTGGCAGACAAATAATCACAGTTTAGCCAAAAATAATTTGATGTGGGGAAATAGGATCACAACATGCAACATTAGTTTCATGTCTTCATATGGTTCTTCTCACATATTCATAATTTTAGGCTTCTAGCTGCTGCTTGGAGTGACAATAATTCATTATTATAATGACATCCTTGTATTACTATTGTAAACTAGAATAAGCATACTAGGAGATAGATCAGAGAAACATATTAACCAATAGCAATAGAATATTCAACTATAAAGTGCAGTTACAAGGTTAGTTAGAGACTTGGAGTACCTGTGTTTGTTCGAGCAGGGAACATCATGTGATGTTCAAATTTTGGGCCAATTTCAGCTAAGTTTAATTCATCTACTTGCAAATCCTGTGTTCACATTTCACAGTGGTCAAAAGAATGACCAGATTAACTCAATCATAGATCGAGGGAAGGAGGAGAAAATTTTAAGTCATAAATAAAGTGTCTCATACATTGCATGATTCTGTACCAAAAGTGACACAGTGTGGATTTCCCATGCTAACACAGGTAACATTCCAGATCAATCCATCTACATCCAGCTTTGCCTTAACAGCAGCCTGACCTTCATTTGCAGTTAACTTTGTAGGAACATCTGAAGCCTTCAGAACAGGCTGACCCATATCAACTCTCACCTGAAAATGAGACCAAATGCTGAATAATATCAACTCTGACCTAAATTGTCTATAAGAAAATGACAGGATACATGTATGGGTTACTGCCAACAAAGAATTAAGTTTTTAGTTTTGTAATGAGACTATGGCTAAGTACCTTTCCATCTTCTTGTATCTCAGGAACAATTAAACCAGCACCAGTATGCACGGTAAAGCTGCAACACCAAATACGAAATGAATAGGAATCCCTAATGGTGTATCTCACAATGCTAACATAGTTAACACTAAAGGGTGTATCAAACCTTTGCTTCCCATGATGGTTTTCAAGCTCAGATATGAATCTGGCAAAGCAGCGGACTCCATTACCACACATCTGCCACAATAAAATTGGAAATCAACCTCAGTCACCATTAGAATATCTATTGAAACAGGTCCAACTATGATTTTGAAATTCACAATCTTTCCATTTAATACAAAAGGAGTAAACAACTGAAAGTAAGAAAGAGGAGACTGCAAGGTAACCATTCATAGTCAGCTTTTTGACAAGCAAAATTGGAGGATAGCTTTAGTGTGACACACTGACACTCCCTGAATCTTCACTGGTAAAGCAAGATAAGAAAGATACGACAAAAGGAAAGTCTTCCCCTAATTTCCCTTCCATCTTTGCATCCATAACATTTTCAAAGCTTGAGGGTTATATATTGTTAAAGAGCTTAGAGCAGTTTTCAACTGTTAGTTACTGGCAAAATTAGATTTTTTTTTAACAAATGACTGAACAGAATACAGGTATACGTGAATATTAACTATGAAGACACGAATTACCTCAGGCTCGCTACCATCAGAATTGAAAATCCTCATAGTATAATCCGTGCCATTAATACCCGGCAATGCAAATATCACTCCATCAGCACCAATTCCGAAGTTTCTATCACACAATTTTACAGCTTGCTCCGGTGTGATTTTGGGTTCCTCTGAATCACGATTATCAACCTAATCAAATGAACTTGAGACCAGCAATAAGAATCATTTCAAAAAATTTATTCCCATCATCGATTCTGTTAGCTGGAATACATGGAAATATAAGAAGCATGGGCTTGAAGATGTTACAGCTGACCAGTGTACAGAAATTGTGTCTAGAGTGGAAAAAATCAAACAATAGTGAGAAGAAACCACCATTGTATATTCATATTGTATTAAGTATTAAGTGATTGGCACACATCAAAACGTTTATAGACAATAAACAACTATAGCTTCATAGTAAATACCACCCAGTTTCAAATATTATGATGCAAAACACACACCAAAAGGAAGGGATTGGTAACTGTTCTTCCTAAAAATAAATATCAATGATATTCGGAACATACCAGTAAGAAGTCATTGCCGAGTCCTTGGTACTTGACGAAATGAAGAATTCCGCTCTCCTTGCAATCGAGAAACGACGTCGCGGATGCCTTCTCCGGAGCCTGAATGCTCATGGATAAGAAGACGCGGAAATTAGATTTGCGGACAGCGGGAATGGCAATGGACTGGAGATTCCTCGGCCGCTGAATCAAGGAGGAGGATAACCAAAGTGATGAAGATGTTGAGGTAAGAGAGCGGTGTTTGACGACGGTCAGCGGTGGCGTAATGGCGGCAGCCATAGTCAGCGGCGAATTGGGAGAAAAAAAAAAGGAAGAGTTGTTGATGATTGCAACTTGAGTGAAGCTGCTGATTAAAGAGTAATGGCGGAATATGTTTAAATTGGGCCATACATCGGCCCATTAATAAATTTGTCCTTTTAAAAATGTTCTTGTTTTCTCCTTATAAAATAATATTTATTTAAAAATATATTCACAATTTTACATATTTTCAAATGTTCTTACAAAATCAAATCATAACATCAAATATTGTGCGATTGAGAACCTAAATAAAATGGTACAAGAAACATCATCATCTTGATGATGTTATAATAAGAAAGTGGACTTTTAAGGTGAGACGGAGGTAGTCAGCTATTGCACATCAACGGTAAAATCTGCTTCACAATATACTAACTACCATTTTGTTAGTTTATTATATATTTAACGGCAATTATTTTTTTATATTATAATATTTTGTTTTAATTTTGAGATGTATATTAGATATATTTTTACATACAAAATAGATTAAATTATAGAACTAATATAATTATAAAAAATTGGATAATAACTTTTATAACTTGCATTTGCTAAGTAATTAGGAAACTTCAATCATTATTTATTAGTAACTAAAATCATATAATCCCATCTATATAATGGGTCATTAATTTGAATATAATTATAAAATTGGCATTGAAAATAATTTTCAATTAAAAACTTTGTTTTTAATATATATATTGATTAATATTGATATAGATAGATTAAGATAAAATATAAAAAATTAAAATTAAAATTTAATTATGAGAATGAAGTGTAGACTAAAATTTAAAAGGCAAATCTTAACTTGACCATATGTTAGAAAATTTGACTTGATGAAAAGTAGTTTAAGCTTTACCCAAAAGAGTTGTTGACAAAAAACAAGGTTGAACCCGTGCTAAAGATACATAAAGAGAAAGAAAGTCCCACAAAGCAAAGAAGAGAAAAGGAGTGAGAAAGGTAGATCAAAGGCACCCAAAATTCAGTCAATAAGCTACCATGATTTCCAGAAGGATTCTTTCCTATTCTTCCTTCAAATCACCTGCTTTTGCACACTCCTCCTCATTTCTTGCATCCCACTTCCAATTCCCCCAAATTAGGCACTATTTTGATTTTGGTCGCATCCGTGACCCTAAAGATGCTGTTTCTCTCTTCCGCGATATGCTGAGAACGGAGCCTCTGCCTTCTGTTAAACTTTTCAACAAATTGCTCAGTTCTACCGTGAAAATCAAGCAATACAATGTTGCCCGCTTCCTGTTCGACAAAATGCTTCATAGGGGTGTTCCCGTAAATCTCTACACCTTTACCATTGCGATTCATTGCTTCTGCCATCTTAATCGTGTTGATTTTGGATTTGCTATGTTAGGCTGCATTTTCAAGCGTGGCTACAAACCCAGTGTGGTAACTTTCACCACTCTCATCCGTGGGCTTTTATCAGTGGGAGATATTTTTGAAGCAGAGAAACTGATGAAGAAGTTGGTGAGAGAGAAATTATGTTATCCCAATGAGGTTACACATCTTACTGTCGTCAATGGGTTGTGCAAAGCTGGTCAGACTTCGACAGCACTTGATCTGCTCAATTTATGGGAAAATTGGAGCTGCAAACCTAATGTCTATGCATACAATTGATGGTCTATGCAAGGACCAAATGGTCGACGATGCCCTCCATATCTTCTCATCTTTGTCTAGTAAGGGAATTTTACCAAATGTTGTGACGTATAGTTCATTAATTCAAGGCTTGTGCAGTTTGAGTAGATGGAAAGAAGTAGTAGAGCTACTGAACGAGATGAAGGCGCGTGAGGTATATCCAGATCTTCTTACTTTTCACATTGTAGTGAATAATTTTTGCAAAGAAGGATTGGTGGAAGATGCCGAACATATATTGGAAAAAATGAAGGAAAGAAATATTCAACCTGATATGCATACTTACAACTCATTGATGGATGGATATTGCTTGCGAGGTGAAATGGATAAAGCTAAACAAGTTCTTGATGTTGTATTGAGTTCGGGGCTCAAGCCTAATATTGTAACCTATCATATCTTGATGAACGGGTATTCTAGAAAAGGACAATTGGATGAGGTTTTGCAAATTTTTAATGAAATTCCAGCCAAAGGACTAGAGCATGAAGTGGTATCTTATAGCACAATGTTGCAGGCCTTATTTCATGAAGGAAAATATGATGATGGGTTGAAGCTCTTTGGAGAGATGAAAACCCGTCTCATATCTCCTGATTTGACGACCTATAATGTCGTGTTGCATGGACTTTACAAAGCTCATCGGATTGGTGAAGCATTATCCTTCTTGGAAATTATGGAAAATGAAGGTGTTATTCCCAACATTAGAACATACACTATTCTCATTGATGGGTTGTGCAAGGCCAACAAACTTGATAAAGGCAGAGATCTATTCATTGAATTGGGGTCTAAAGGTGTGCAGCCTAACGTCGTAACATATACAACTCTTATTGGCGCACTTTGCCGAGAGGGGCAAGTGGAGGAGACTAAGGAGTTGCTGACACAAATGGTGAACAACGGTTGCTTGCCCAACAATGTGACCTACGATGTTATTGTTCAAGGTCTTGCTAGAATTAACAAGATTGAAGAGGCAATTCCGTTCCTTGAAGAAATGGAGAGAAGGGGATTCGTTTTGGATGCAACCACTATCGAGATGTTACTAGAACATCTAGAAAAGGAAGGTAAAGATGGCATTCTCTTTGCTAAGATTAAGAAGCTTGTACCCAAGATCTTGTAGTCATTAAGTTACGATTTTATCTATGACTTGAAATTGATGTGATGTGTGACTATGGGAAATCGAAAGCCTTCTGAGACGACAACGATGATTGTGATGGTGAGATTTGAAAAATGAGTTACTAGTCTTGTTTTGATCATGAGACATATGGGGGAAGAATTGGAATTATCGTAATATTATAAATGACTTTATCTTACATACCAATAATCTATTCTAGGTCTGATGTTCATCATCTGTTCATGTATAATTTTTGTGAAATAAATTAGTTTTTTACTGTGCACAATTATGATGTAGATATAATTATTATGCTACTAGTAATCATAAGAAACAATAAATCCCATCACAAAAGGAAGTATATAATGATGGAGCAAAGATTGTATTGTTCTGACTCGATGTTTGCTCCATGATTATATTAAAAGAGAAGGCCTTAAATTTTTACACATTCTAGTGAAGCTCGACTGCTCACGGCTGGAGCTGTTCATGCTCGTCTTGTTGCAACAAGTCCCCATTCCTGCTGCACAGATTGGTTGACGTCGTAGGGAATATCATAAAAATTATTTTGACTCTACTTGCGATATACATTTGATACTTATTTATAAAAATTTGTTATGCGCTATTTTGACTTTACTAACGAGATGATCATTTTTCATATATAATATTGATTATATGCAATGATTTATCACTAAATATTTTAAGCATGCAAGCGAGATAGTCCTTTATATAACGTTTGTTTGTAATTAATTGTTGTAATATATCACTTAATAAATATTGATCTATTTAATTACTATTTTTTAATAATAAATCTATTTGGCCACACATATAACTTAATTGAAATTATTTGAAAAGAGCTATTTTGATGAAATTAACTATATAATATATAAGGAATACATTTTTAAGTCACCACCTTAATTCAAAGTTTAAATGGCATCACCAAAAGAATCCATTCTATTTTTTTTTTCTTAGAATTTTCAACATTAATTCAAATAATATATATACATACATATATATATGTTATATAGTATTAGTTGACAAATTTTAAGTGGCATCACCATAATAATCCATTCTATTTATCTTAATTCTTATAATTTTCAACATTATTTCAAATTATTATTTTTGGTATGCAAGATTACATTAATGTTAAAATTTGTCAACTAATACTATATAACATATATGTATGTATATATATATTATTAGTTCAACTAATAAGTATATCCATATCATTATTATTTATCTTAAATCTCAATTATATTCATTATTATTTCTAATATTTATTAAAAAATTGACTAATATTAAATTGGTTAAGAGTTTAGCATTTTTAACATAAACTTTTATTTTATTGAAAATTTTAATTTACTCGATTATTAACTTATCAAAGAATTAGTTGATTAATTGAAACTTTCCCAACAATATTAAATTATAATTCAATTTAAACAATTTATTGTCAAACTATAAGTAGTATAAATGTAGAATTTTGCATGTTAAATTTATATTTAATTTTCAAAACTCATTTTACATGAGTGACATTGATTATAATCTAAATAAAATATATGTACATTTTTTATTTTTTTGTTATAAATACTTTAGCCACTGAAGCAGCTCTTGGACCGGTATTGATTCATTATTTTTGCATTTTTTTTTCATAATTTATTAGTTTCATATTTATTTTGTAGAAAATAAATCAATGGAATAATTTAAAAATATAATTAAACTAACAAGTTAGTTTATCCCATATTGAAAACATAGTAAACTTTATCAACATGAGAACTCTATAAAAATAATAAACATATGTGTAATTTAGCTCAAATAGGATTCAAAATATTGAGCAATTGAATTATGTCAATATTTCTAAAGAAAATTCTCATATCAAATATATGTCTAATTCACACCCAATTGTCATGACCCACCAGCCAGATAATTTTTCATACATGTAACATTAAATATTTGAATTGATTATATAAATATTAATTTCAATAAAATTTCAATAATTTCTCGACTTATATAATCTTAAAATAGAACATCAAATATAAAGTGGTTTTTTACCAGTAAAATTTACACTACATGAGTATTCATGTAACTCTTATATTTTGCAAGTAGATGATTATTCAATTATCAATGTATTCACAACAACACAATCAATTCAAGATAAGTATTCGTATAACATTATTTGCAACCAAATGATCTTTCAAATAACGCTTATTTCTAATGATTTGTCAAATCATCACGATAAAATAAAGTATTGTATTCTTTAATTATATTTCTAATAAATATATAAAGTAAATTCTATACAATACGAGTCTTCATATAACACTTATTTGCACTAAAATGATTATTTATGTAAAACCAGGCTCGTATTGATCAATACCGAGGCCCTGTAGAAATTAAAAAATTAGGTCCTTAAAATTTTATCAAAATATTACTTAAAAATAAAATTTCATCCATTTCATTATTCATGATATGTTTACTATATTGTTGTGTCTCAATTAATGACTTATTTTCAAAAAAAAATAAAACATTTTATCATTGAAAAGTTAGTGAAGTTTATTGAGGTCCACCACTTTATATCAAAAAATCATTTTTTTTATATTCGTGTCCAAAAATAACGTGCTAAATATACAAATAATTTTGATTTTGTAACATTTTTTAAAAGAGAAAAAGATTTTAAAAAATAAAAATAAAATAATTAAACATGTAATAATTTAATATTTGGGGTCTCTATATTTATGGGCCATGTTCTAAAGAACTTGTTGCACTTGTCAAGAGTCGGGCCTGTGTAAAACGTATTTGCACAAAGATAGGTCAAATTATATCATTCTGAAATAAAATATGTATACTTAAATCATGATTACTTGCTTCTTTGTTTTTTGTTTTATTTTTATATTGTGAGACAAAGTATTGAATTATTTTTAAATTTTATAATTGTAAATTATATCTTCAAACATCAATTTTAAAGATAAAATTATTTTGACTCTACTTGCAATATACATTCGATACTTATGTATAAGAATTTGCTAGTTTGATTATACTAATGAGATGATCATTTTTCATATATAATATTGATTATATGCAATGACTTATCACTAAATATTTTAATTATACCAACGAGATTGTCCTTCATATAATGCTTGTTTGCAATTAATTGTTGTAATATATTACTTAAATTTTATAATTGTAAGTTATATCTTCAAACATCAATTTTAAAGATATAATTATTTTAACTCTACTTGCGATATACATTTGATACTTATTTATAAGAATTTGGTATGCGCTATTTTGACTTTACTAACGAGATGATCATTTGTCATATATAATATTGATTATATGCAATTATTTATCACTAAATATTTTAATCATGCCAACGAGATAGTCCTTTATATAACGTTTGTTTGTAATTATTTATTGTAATATATCACTTAAAATAAAATATTGATCTATTTAATTGCTACTTTTTAATAATAAATATATTTGGCCACACATATAACTTAATTGCAATTTTCTTAAAAGAGCTATTTTGATGAAATCACTTATATGATCATTCATGTAATAGTAATTTAAATGAATTCGAACCGATAATTATTTATGTAATATTTATTCACAGTGATATTTAGAGAACTATTTAACTCCATCACCAGATGATTCAATTATTTTACTTTTAATAACGAAATTTATTACAAAATTTATTAATATATATATATATGTATTTAATTATAAATTAATTTTCAATTTATAATTATAATTATAATGTAAGATAATTTTCGATTGATTTTCGACGGGTTACACACTAGTTAACTAATTATAGGATTAATGTGTTTTTTGTATTTTTCTTTTTAATTGATAATTTACAAATGAAACTTTCTCGATTGACGTTTTTTTTATTAGAAACATTTTTTTGTATTTTGCCTTTCTTCTTTCCTCTACAATTTTCCCCTTTTAGACTCACAACAATCCCTAAATACATTTGAGCTCTGACACTTACATATCATAACGTTCAACTAGATCAAGATCCTTTTCTTGAAATACGAAGAACCTTTATCTTGGTGGCCTAATTATGAATCGTCAATTCCATTGTTTCAAAGTCTAGCTTTCAAGTTCCTTTCACAACCTACTTTCTTGTTGTTGTGAGAGGAATTGGAGTACATTTGTCTCCATTCAATCTATTAAAAGAAATAGTTTGACATCTAAAAGGTTGGAAGATCTTGTCTTTGTTCACAACAACTTAAGATTGTTGTCTCGTAAGACACAAGGAGTATACTAACGGACCTTCCAAATATTGGGATATAGGTGAAACTATGTACATATATGATTTTAATAAACAAATCTATATATTGTTATAATTTTATTTTGAGTTGCATGGGACATGTTATTGTGATGTTTTTGAACTTTCAAAAATGAATGAACTTTATAATTTATATATGTTTATATTTGATTGACGTATCCCCGTATCCGTGTCAGACGGTGTCCCCATATCCAAAATATTTATAAATTAAGTATCGGACACTCGGATCCGTACCCGTATCCGATAATTGTAACCGTGTCCAAATAACATAGGATATGACTGATAAAATGAATTAAAAAAAATGGTATTAGAATTACCATATGCAACAAAAGAAGAAAAGCAAGTGACTTCACTCCATAATGTTGGCATGAAATTTACTGGTACAATTGAAAAATATAAGATTTAAGCCAAGTTACAAGTAGCTTGAGAATGAAAACACTAGCAAGCAAGATATGTTTTATTTCTGGCGCACGCACGTGCACACACGCATATGCAACCTTACACGTCAACATAAATTCCAACTTGATGCCGATCTATGGCGTGGTACAGTCAATAGTGAAATCGAGTCGATCTTAAACAACCGCACTTGACATATTGTTGATCTTCTTCCGTGAAATATAATTTTAGTTTGCAAGTTGATTCTTAAGAAGAAATACGAATCTGATGGATCTATTGACAAATACAAAGCGCGTTTGGTAGTTACAAAAGCTACAAAACAAAAGGAATGGTATGATTATTTTGAAACATACTCTCCAGTTACTCCGATTACATCCATTAGAATGCTACTTACTATAGCAGCTTTATACAATCTCGAGATACATCAAATGAATGTAAAAATGACATTTCTAAATGGAGATTTAGAAGATGAAATTTATATGGAATAACCCAAAGGGTTCTTGATTCCTAGCCAAGAAAATAAAGTTTGTAAACTTGTTAATCGTCTTTATATGGACCTAAACATGCTCTCAAACAATGGCATGCGAAATTTGACCAAGTAATGATGTCAAATGGATTCAAAATCAATGTAATAAATGTGTGTACATCAAAGGTACATGTGACAACTTTGTCATTGTGTCTCTATGTAGAATAAAATCAATACAGACACTAAGGAAATATAAAAGAAATACTTTGACACGAAGGATAAGTGACTAGCTGTTGTGATTCTCGTAATCAAGATCTCAAGAACACGAAGAATCAAAATCTCAATTTGTTGAGAGTGTGCTTAAGAAATTCAAAGCTTTCAATCTACCTCCGGCTAAGACACTTGTTGACTTAAGTATACACTTGGCCATCACAATCTGAATATGCTAGAGGCCCATTTGGTAGATAGGTTATGATGAGAATTGATAGGTTAAATTTAGTACGTGTAGTTAGGATATGAAGAGTTAAGTTTAATACAGGTTTGTGTTTGGTAGATAAAGATAAAATTTACATGTTTGGTAGAAGTGTTTAAACCTTAGATAAAGTATTGTTATTATAAATCTACCCTTCAATTTTTTATAAAATTACGAAAATACCATAATTATTTTAGTAAGAGATAATATAGAATTTATTTTCTTATTATGTTATTTTATTTTATAAGGGAACCCTCTTGTCCGAAAGGAACCTGCAAATCGAGGAAGTCAGAGGATCACCTGCAGCAAACCTAAGAATCACACACAACCAACACCATGCGTTCTTTTTTCATCAATAAATATTACCCAAGTTAGTGTGCGATCTTGATAGATAACATCAACATAAAACAAAACTCATACATATAATTTGCAGCGAGCGTTGGTGAAGATTATAATGTGAGTAATTTTCATCTGAAAAAAGATTTAGCACGAATTACATGACATTTTGATAAAAAGAAGCTACCTTCAACAGCTATTCACATAAAAGAAAATATCACACACATAATTTGGGCGACAGAGAATAGATAAAAAGAAGCTAGCTTACGCCCTTTCACCCCTGATCCTCCTGGCCAACTGAATGTCCTTGGGCATAATCGTAACCCGCCTTTTACTGTTGGGATAGGATGAAAATAATACCTAGAGTAGTGTGGGTTAATAAACCCTCTTCAACTAGGTAAGAAATACGGGCTCAGTTTATAAACCCGGGCCCATTGGTTAACTCTTATTAATACCAAATGAAAGATGACATGAGATAAAATCAGCCCGACTACCTTAAACCCATCTACCAAATGCAGCCTAGGATTATTGGAAGTCTAATGTGTACTTAGCCAATTGTACTAGGCCAAACATAGCATATTCTATTTAAAAATTGAGTCGGTTTACAAGTAGTCCTGGAAAGAATCGTTGGACCGCATTGATAAGAGTGTCAAAATACTTAAAACACACTAGTACTCATGTATACACTATTTGAGATATTCCGCAGTATTAGAAGGATATTGTGATGCTAATTGGATATCCGATACCAAAGACTCTAAATCAACAAGTGGTTTTGTGTTCACCATTGGTGGAGGAGCAATATCATGAAAATCTTATAAGCAAACATGTATAGCACGTTCTACAATGGAATCAGAGTTTATTGCTTTAGACAAAGACGGCGAAGAAGTCGAATGGTTAAGAAATTGCTTAGTTGATATACCTTGTCGGAAAAACATTTGCCTCAAATTATGATACACTGTGATAGTATGGCTGGCATTGGGAGAGCAAAGAACAGTATGTATAACAATAAGTCTTGACATATTCGTCGAAGACATAATACCGTTAGCATATCTGTTTACTATGTAAAGTCAAAAGCCAATATAGCATATCTGTTTACTAAAGCTATTAACCGTCATCAATTGTACAATGCAGTAAGGGGAATGAAATTAAAATTCACACATTAAGAATTTTCATAATGGTAGCTCAATCATGATGATTGGAGATTTCAAGAATTTGGTTTAATGAGGCAACTAAATTGTGGAAGTTCAAGTTGAGCACGTGAAACTTTCATAATCCATTCTCGCAGCAACTCAAGTGCAAGCCTACAACACATGGTAAAGGGTAAGTTTTTAATGCTTTTAATGATTCCTATAGCCTTTATTAGGTGGAGTATGGCAGGATACTCTTTGTAGGAGATCACCTATATAAGTGAAGTAATGAGGTCGCTTCAAAGAGTGATAACACATGAATCCAAGAAATGATCCGAGGACAAAATGGACACAACGTGAGAGCAAAACATATTAGATCTATTATTGTGTGTATGTTGTTGACTAGGTTTACACAAAAGTTAACCGGTTCAAGATATTGCGTTCAACGAGCAACGAGTAAATCCGATGGCATTACACTAAGGAAGGTTCAAAGCGAACAACTACCTATCCTCATGCAATATATTGAACTTGTATATTTTCGATAACTTGCTCCAACAATCTTGATATATATCTTATCTTATATTATCTTGTTAATCAATAATGGTAATTAAGCTCTTGCTCTCTATTTGAAATTTTTGGAGTTACTTACTTTTAGGAGATATATATATGCAGTAATCAATTGGTTTGTTTATTACCATGAAAATGAGCAGGAGTCATACAACGATCAAGTCACAGAGGAGGACTGTTTCCATATGTTGTAGTTTCCAAAGAGCAACAATATTTTTTTTGGTGAAAATGATTATTTAATTTGATTAGTGAAAATTTTGACAACTATTTACAAATTTTGATCTATCTAATATATCCATATGATATATTTAAATTAAGGTCATTATTGTAATATGATTTAACATTTCATTATATTAACTTTACATCATAATTATATATGTATTGAACCCAGTGTGATGCATCTGAAGATAAAAAAGAGGTAAGAGGTTTTTGGGTGTGAAAAAATAAAAAGACAACTTAATTTGATTTTAGTATATATTATGTTCAATGTTATTTACAAGTGTAATCTTGAAAAGATCAAAGTATTATCAAATAAATAGGATATCAACTCAACTCACACAAATGTCAACTCTATTAATTCTCACACATCTACTAATAAGATCATAATACTAAATAACACAAAACTTTGCATGACTTATCTTCCCATTGTTTTTCTACAAATATAATTGTCTATATATGTATCATGAATCATTCAAATTTATTAGCAATATGTTAATACCAAGAAATCCACTCAAGTGAATCCTAAATAAAAATTGAAATAAAAATCAACCAAACCTATATATAGCCAAGGGAAAACAATTTTATACATAGTATTTTTAGTCATAAGCTCTTTATTTAGAAAATGTTATTATTGTTTGATGAGCCATATTAATGTGGCCTCAAATGGGAAGATAAAATGCAAAAAAATGGTTGTGAATCTGAGAAAAATGGAAATCATGATCAATTCTTCTGGAGTTGCTTCATTAGTTTTTTATAAGTTATTTGGGAAAGTCATATTATGTTTCTTGGAAATTCGAATTTTTATTCTCAACTAGATTTACCCGCGCGCGTTGTGCTGCGTATTACGATAGTAATATTTTATTTTAAATTCTTGAAAATTTAAAAAATTATTTATATCATATGGATTAATATGTATAATGAAGAAATTAATTATAATCAATTTACATGATAATTATAATTAAAAAAATATTTACATTATATAGGTGTAAATGAACTGAATAAGTAATATAACAACTTAACATGATAATGATATTATAAATTTATTAAATTTTAAATATTCTTTTAGATATATGGGCTCAGAATCTATCTTGCATGTGTTAATTATTTTTGATATTGTTAATCATTTAAAAAATATATAATGAATTTTATATTAGTTTAAACATTATATAATTATGTGTGTGTTTATTTTGAAAAAATCAATATCAGGTTAGTTTATATTCAATAATTGAAGTGACAATACAATAACATTTTGAATGGTTATTTCATTCTATTGGAATTAATAGAAATATTATTGCATCAAAAATAACCAAATACATAATAGGTAAAATTATTCACTTTCATAAAATAAAGATAAAAAATATCCATTTAAAAATAAAAAATAAAAACTACCCACTTTTCATGATAACATGATAAATTTCCTCATGTGCTCATATTATTCAAATTATTTTATGAAATAATTAAATATATGAGAAAATGATCAATTTCCTTATGTGCTCATGTTAATGGTAATTTGTATAATTTTTAAGTGAATATTTTTTATATTTTAAAAATAGATATTATAGCTTTTACACCAATAACAAATATTTAAGAAAGAAAAAAATTTAATTATAGCACTCTTGAAAATAGTAAAAATATTAAGAAATGTAGTTAAAGAAGGAAAATGATAATAATAGTATTATTTAAAATAGTATAAGTATTAAGATATAGTGACAAAAATAAATTATGAACATTTTTTTGCATGTGAAATCATATTAAATTGAAATAGAAAAATTATAATTTGAAAGGGAAAAAGCGATTAAAACAAATTGAAAGGGAAAAACATTGTAGGAATTTTCAAGCATTTAAAAATAGGAAGATTGAATAATGGATGTTATGAAAGTTGAAATGCATGGAAAAATTATTGAAAAAGTAAATAAAAAGTAAATAAAAAATTGCATTTCTCTCTCTTTTGGAAAAGTGAAAAGTAAAACACATTTCCCATAAAAAAGTTAAAAGGAATGAGTGACGATGTAATGACACAATTTTTGCATGAGACATGTAGGGGGGTGTATTGGTTGCGGATTCTGTAGGATTTTATTAGACTTTTAAAATTCAGGGGTATTCAATTCAGATTTTTAAAAGTCTTTTAAAATCCTGAGGTATTCAATATGGATTTTAAAAAATCTTACAAAATCTGTAGGTATTCAATAATCTATGGATTTTAAAAGTACATGGATTTTAAAGGATTGTCTTCCAAAAATATAGATATATTGTACACTAGAAAATCTCTCATAATCATTCAAGATTTCAAAGGATTCTCTCAACAATACTACAAGTGTGTACACATATGCCTCTGTATTTCTTCCGTTTCACTCAAACTTCTATATCCCACTCAAATCTTCATCACTAACTCCAGCTTCTATTCTTCTTGGTTTCTTTGTCAATCTGAGAGAAACCTTTTTGCCCAAAAGGAGGAGTCTTTACTGTGGAGGTCACACCATTGTTTTGGTACATTACTTTCTATATTGTATGAACGATTCTTGAATCGCCCACGCTGTTCTGTTTCTTGATGCAACAGTGTAGCTTTTTTTTTTGTGATTCTTGAGAGGATCCGAATCGTTTTACTTATTCTGCTTTTACTTTCTATTGAAACTTGGCTATTGGTTTTGAACAAATTATTCTCTCAACAACTTGGCTGTTAGAATGTTTGAGAATGCTCCTTAGAAATATATATATATATATATATATATATATATATATCTCCTTAGTCTCTTAGAAATTTTATCATGCTCTGTATTAAAAAACTATGTTCTGTATTGAGAATGCTATATATTAATCAAGCATGTTTGAGAATGCTTTATCATTCTCAAGACTGCACCTTTGTAAATGTGCTTTTTTGTCTCTGTTCTGTATTGTATGAACTTATAATACCTTTGTAAATGTGCTTTATCATGCTCCTTAGTCTTGTCAGGACTGCACCTTTTATCATGATAAGATAATTAAGATGTTGATTAATATATTGTTTTTAATGTTAAGATTATTATTGTTACTAATTGGACTTATATTTCCCATCTAACTTGTAATTTCGATTTTCTGCAATCAAATTAATTATATATACTTCCATGCATTAATTATGTGAGTAGAGCCTTTATTCGTTACTTTAAAAAACTAATAGTGATTTCATATTTTATCTACATGCTTCAATTGTCACAGCTAATAATACACTAGAAGTATATTCTTTTGAGATATAGTTGATTGAGTGATTTTTTCAGTTTGTTAATTTCATGGTGTGAGATGTGTAGAAACTACTAAGGTATTAAATAATATATTATATACGTATATATCATAATAAGTTATTTTGTGTCTATTAATGTAGTAATATTATCATGGGGGATTCACAACAAGATACAAAAAAGAAGACATCCTATGAACAATGGACTAAGGAACAAAGCGACTTATTGTTAGAACTCATGGTTGATGCTGCAGCTCGGGGATGGCGTGATAGTAGTGGTATTTTTAACAAATCAACGGTGGAAGAACGAATAATTCCTCTTCTTAATGAACGACTTGGGTGTAAGAAAACCTATAACAATTACCAAAGCCGCCTCAAATGGTTTAAACATCGTTGGTTATCTTATTCAAACCTTATGAGGTTTAGCTCTGGTTTTGGGTATGACCAAACTACTAAAAAGTTTACAGCTTCAAATGAAGTATGAGATGCGTACTTAGAGGTAAGCTTCTTAAGCATTATACAAATTTATTTTTTTTTGAGTATATAGTAAATTAATATATATTTTTCATTTATTTATGTTAGGCTCACCCAAAAGACGCGAATTTGCGCACTGGGGAATGTCCTGATTATGAGGACTTGGAAATTGCTGTAGGAAATGGTGTTGCCGTAGGAAAAAATTCTATTGGGCTGGGTAGTGCTATTGATGCGAGGATATTAGGAGATGATGAAAATAGAGATGTACGCATAGAAGATTTGAATTATGATGTTGCAAATGAGATATTTGTGGGACTATCTCAAAATGATCTACCATTTGGTTCCACACCACCTTCAGGGTTCCCTGAAGTGTCCGAGGTCTCCGCACAAAGAAGAAGTCAACCCAAAAGAAGCAGAGCTCAGTATGAAGCAAATTCTAGTTCTACTGAAAATATCCTTTAGAATGATCTCATGGAAGAGATTAAAAAACTAACAAGTACTTTCGAAGGAGTTCATAGTCTCTTAGAGAAAAGAGATACCATACTAGAGAAAAGAGAAAGAGAAAGAGCTTATACAACTTGGGATGCTATCAAAGAGATCCCAAATTTGAATGAAGACATTCGCCTCAAGGCATTTGACTTGCTTGACACCAAGTCAAAAAAAGATGGGTTTTTGAAGATGACTATTGAGGAAAGAGCTAATTGGATAGCTTACAAGATTAGCGAATAGTTATTTGAGTCATGTATTAGATATTATGCTATATTTTGTTGGAGATCTTTTTAAGACTTTTTTTTTTATCACTATTTTGTTTGGGATTTTTTAAGATTTTATTTGATCAAATATTTGATATTAATGAATTTCATATTTTTATTATTATTTGTGTCATATGTCGATTTAAGTTGTGTGCATTTGAATATATGATCCTTGAATTTGTGCTTGAATCGATATATATATTTACTTCATAGTGTGTGATTTAATTAATCTTATTTACCATGTTCCTATTTTTTATATGCAGCATGGAAAATCGTGAAATATTGGAAGAAGAAATAGATGAAGAAGAAATGGAAGATGAAATAGATGAAGATTTGGAGATGGAATTTTACGAACAGGTTAGGCTCTTGATGTTGGCAATTAATGCAGTGATAGTTTTATTAAAAAAAATTGCTATGATGTCTCGGCGTATTGAACCTTTTTTGAAGCGACGACCAATTACCAGAACTGGATATCATTTTGTACGTAATATGATCGATGGAGATCCACAAAGTTTTCGACAGTTGTATAGGATGTATCCAGATGCGTTTCTAAAGTTATGCACTATCATTAGAGAGAAAACTCATCTAGAAGATACAAGATACATATGTGTCGAAGAAATGGTGGCAACATTCTTGATCATTGTAGGACACAATGACCGATATAGTAATGTTCGCCAAAGGTTCGGTCGTTCACATTTTGCTACTAGTCAAAACTTCAACAAAACCTTAAAGGCATTGAACACTATAGCACCGGAAATGATGGTTAAGCCGTCTATAGGGATGCCCGCTAAAATTCAGGAAAGTACAAGGTTTAACCCTTTCTTTAAGGTATGAATGCATTTTTTTATTATTAATATAAATTTTGTAGTTTTCTTTTATCAAATCTTCATTTCATTTTAGGATTGCATCGGAGCTATAGATGGAACACATATCCCAGCAACGGTAACAGGCCGAGAAGTAAGCAGTTATCGTAATCGTCATGGTATTCAATCGCAAAATGTTTTGGCAGCTTGCAACTTTGATTTGCAGTTCATGTATGTGCTTAGTGGGTGGGAAGGTTCGGCACATGACTCAAAACTTTTAAATGATGCATTATCAAGAAGAAATGGGCTTCAAGTGCCTCAAGGTACCATACTTTTTATTGTGTTTATGTTTTTTGAACAGTGACAAGTAAACTAATTATAGAAATTGTATTTTTAGGTAAATATTTTCTCGTGGATTGTGGATTTGCTAACCGACGTCAATTTTTAGCTCCATTACGTGGTGTTCGATATCATCTAAAAGATTTTGGTGGTCAAGGTCGTCACCCCAGAAATGCAAGTGAGCTTTTCAATCTTCGTCATGCATCATTAAGAAATGTGATTGAG
Source organism: Leonotis leonurus (assembly GCA_026898415.1). Classification (NCBI taxonomy): domain Eukaryota; kingdom Viridiplantae; phylum Streptophyta; class Magnoliopsida; order Lamiales; family Lamiaceae; genus Leonotis; species Leonotis leonurus. The sequence goes on from JAPKLX010000046.1 coordinate 267,542, forward strand.
AGAATTTTTTGTATTTTCAAATCGCGATTTACAATTTTCAAAACCGCGCCTCCGTTCCCATTTCAAACACAAGCGGAGTTAGTATTGGCTTGTGCTGGATTACACAACTTTCTTCGAAAAGAATGTCGCTCCGATGAATTTCCAGTCGAATATGGAGAAGATCAAGATTCACCACATCTCGACATGGAAGATGAAAATTTGGAATTGCTTTCTCAAAGCCAACTACAACAAAGAACGGAAGCTAATGCATGGAGAATGAGTATTGCTAATGTTATGTGGGAAATGAGGCCGATGTACAATGGTGATGGAAATGAAAATGACAAAAATAATGATGAATAATAATGATTTTTTTTAACTAATGTATTTTTTGTATTTTTTTTTTAAAGAATTTGGATGATTTTTTTTATATACATTTGCATCAATAGTTCTCACGTCGGACTGTCAGAGTCTATGGAAATCCATATATATCAATAAAAAATTTGTATTCCAACAATCCTGTCAAGTCTATTAAAATCTATCTAAATCAATAAAAAAAGTCAGTCAAACTCTATGTAGAGTTTATGGATTTTCTAAATCCACAGACTTATTAAAATCCAATAAAATCCCACAGAATCCACAACCAATACACCCCCTGTAATGTAGATATGTAGATGCGGAAAAAATAATATTTGAGCGGGAAAAACATTCTAAGTGATTTCACTTTAATATAATAATAGATGTATACAATAAAAGACTACATATGGCTTATAAAGAAGCTATATAGAGAGAGAGCGAAGAGAGTTCAAATGTTAAGAGCATGCACAACGGGGGATTCAAGTTGTTAAGAGCATCATCGAATGAATCATTCAAGTTGATTCCGTCGAGTCTCCGGCACCCCTGGAGGAAGCGGTTGAGAATTTAGGAAATGGTTGGGAAGCGAATTGGGGTGAATACGGAGGAAATGGAAATTGTTGGTCGGGATAAGAAGGAGTAGAATAGAAAAGAGGGTTGAATTGAGAGGGTGAAAATTGAGAGGAAGAGAAAGGAGAATTTTGGCTTTGAAAATTCGGAACTCCGGACGACGAATTGTCCGAACTTTGATTATCGAAGCTTGCACCTTGGCTCCGACTTCGGTATAGAAACCTATTGAATTCGTCATCCAATTTTTTTTTTTTTTGCTAACTTGTAAGAAAAATGGTTGAAGAAAGATAGTTGAAAGATTGAAGAATGAATGAAGATGTGTGAAAATGTGGGATTGAAATAGGGTATTTATAGATGAATTCAAGAATAAAAAAAAAATGGAACAATGCATGGCCTCGGGAGGCTGCACCACGCAGCGCTGGTACCGGGCCAGACGCCTGCGCCCAGAGGCGGATGCTTGACGTGCGGCCGCCCGCATTCGTCCACCCACAACGCCGAACACTCCCTCGGGACGCCCGCGCCCTAGCTGCCCGCACATGCCCGGGACAATCACTTGCTCTCACTCTCTCCAAAGGTGCCACTCGAACAAAAGTTGACGTTGCCTACACCGAGGCGGATGGCATTGTACTTTGTCACACTTGGCTCGACACAAGCCAAGACCCCATCGTCGGCAACAACCAAAAGGCCGAGGCCTATTGGAAATGCACCACCGACTCCTTCAACCGGCAACACAACCAGCCGAAGTCTCGCACTATCTGACAGTTGAAGTGTCATTGGGCTCATATTCAAAATACGACCCGGGAGTTTTGCACCATCTACAACCAGTGCACCGATCAATGGGCAAGCGACAACTCCGACCACGACATCTACCAAAAGGCATTGGCGGACTAAAACAAACCAAAAGGTCGGAGTTCAAATACCGACATTGTTGGAAGATTTTACGAAACACGCAAAAATTCCAACGAGTTGTTCCTGACATCCTCTCCAACAAAAGGGGCAAAATCAATATGGGGGAAGGGTTCGCGAGCGACTCAACTCAAGGAGGAGAAGCCCAATCCGAACCCGAGGAATGTCCGATGGAGACGAAGGCCCCGAAAAGAAAAGGGAAGGGTAAAGCCTCGCCTCCGAGCAACCAAGTAACGAAGCATTGGAAGCTTTGAAATTAAGTTCCAACGCAATTATAACATTCACGAGGGACACAACAAGACTTGCTTATTACAAGATCTTGTTGAAAGATACATCGAGAATGACCCCCGAGCAACTCGAGCTACACAACACGATATGTGCTCAAATTAGAAGTAGGTTTGGTTTCTAGTTTAGTTGTTTTTTAATTATTGTAATTTTCAATTCTAATGTTGTATTTTAATTTCTAAGTTATGATTTAAATTATGTACTGTACTTTCTATTTCTAAGTTAGGATTTTAAATTATTTATTGTACTTTCTATTTCAATTTGAATGTTGTCTTTTAATTATTCTAATTTTCATTTTTTAATGTTTTTTAAAATTAATATTTAAATTAAATAAAGCATATTAAAATAAAATTTAAATACATATTTATTAATTTAAATTTAATACATAACAAATATCCAAAATAAAAAATACATACATCATAAAAAACAAAAATAAGATAGAGAGCTTCCGGAGTCCCAAAATGAAAGATATTATATTGAGAGTTCCAATTATTTACAATTTTGCCACCGAATCTCTAAAGTGAGAGTTCCCCATTGGGGATACTCTAACCCTTGTTAACTAGGATCCAATCTCAATCGATAATTTATTTTGATCCATGGTTATTAATTTTTTTTAAATAACTTTATTATATTTTATTGATAATATAATTCAGAAGAGTAGTAAAGTAATTAATTAATTGCTGACCGGTGCATGTTTCCTACAAAATAGGAGTTGATATGCCTGATATGGAGGAATATCAACATTAATTAAATTAGCAAAATTAAGAGGAAATCACCAATACTCGTGTCTGCAAATACAGTTGTTTTAATGAATAAAACCTTGTCAAGCAAGAACTATCTGTGACAGAGCTCTCCTGAAGCTCGGCAATCAGAACCACTGGTGTCAGAGCTCTTTGTTAGCCCTGTCAGCAGAGCCTCTTATAGGTCATCTTAGGCACCTAGTTTTCTCCTTAGCTCTGAGAAATGGAGGGTCTGGTTTATGAAGGGTCTGACTTGTGAAGGCTCTGACGTATGCGGGGTCTGACATATGCAGGGTCTGACATTTGCTATCAGAACCTATGGGTTCTGATATATCGCAATAAATGTGCCCCGACAAATAGACATACGTCGCTATCTTATTTGGGAGCAACAGTAAATGTCTCCTAACGGATTAAAAGTATCCTGGGCAATAAATCGGGGACCATACAATATGGGCGAAGGTGATTGGAGGAAACTCTAACAGCTTGTACTATGAACTCGAGGCTATTGTCATAGTAATATTACAGATTTATCCTTGATATCAATAATATAAATAGGTTTTTCAATAATTCACAAAAAGGTATCAATACTCACACTCACTAATCAATTCTCGTCATTATTCTTATCATACTTTAACTCGACAAAGCCACTGACTTGGGCGTCGGAGTCCCTTCCCGGAGACACCCCCCACCTGTCTCCGGTCCTATTTTGCAGGTCTCGTTTGCTGGATCCGAACCCAACTTCGACGCGTGTGCTGTGTGGCGTTGTTTGAGGTATGATATTTGAAGCATTCTAGAGCTTTCTTGTTACATTCTCATGATTCTTGTTACGGATTATTCAACAATCCAACAACTGGCGCCGTCTGTGGGAAACTCTACAGTTTCTCGCTATTCCGACGAGTGGACGCGAATTCCCGCTCGCCGACGTATTATATTTTTGATTCTAGCGTTAAAGTGAAAAGGGCCATAAATTTTCTAGAAAGGACACGAAGTAGTAAAATCCAGGCGATGAAGCCATAGAAAGTAAAAAATCCAGGCGATGAAGCTATAGAAAGTAAAAAATCCAGGCGATGAAGCCATAGAAAGTAAAATATCGGCGATGAAGCCATAGAAAGTGAAATTTAGGCGATGAAGCCATGGAAAGTGAAATCCAGGCGATGAAGCCATAGAAAGTGAAATCTAGGCGATGAAGCCATAGAAAGTAAAATCCCGGCGATGAAGCCATAGAAAGTAAAATCCCGGCGATGAAGCCATAGAAAGCAAAATCCTGGCAATGAAGCCACAGAAAGTAAAATCGCGATAATGAAGCCCGAGAGGTACATTATCACGGTGGTGAAATCTAGAAAAATTAATAATCAAACCAATTTGGGCGAAGAAGCCAGATAAACTTATCTAAAATAATAAAGTCACGAGATTGGATACCAAGGCAAATATTTGCAGTAATTATAGTTTGATGAATATAATTGCTGTCTGATTAGTTTGAAATACCTTGTAACAGAGTAAGAAGGAGGGCCTAATGGCAGAGCCTGCGAAGGAGATGAGGCACGAGGAGGATCAGGAGGCGAGTCCTCTGCCTCCTCCGCCTATGATCTCGGACGTATTAGCGGCTCAAGTCGCTTCAATGGTGAGGCAGACCCTAATACAGGCGGGGATCGTACCAGACACCCCAGATAGTCAGGTGCAGGCAAATGGGAACGCCAGAACCATACATAGAATACCACTCCGAAGTCAACCAGACCTCGAGGAAGGCTCTGATTCTACGTACAAACCCACATCTGATAGAATCAGCGAAAAAACCTCGCGGACTATGGAGGTATACCCGTATATTAAAGTTAATAAAAATAATCTGTTAGAATAAGCACCCGAAGGGGCTTAATCGTAAACACCAATTGCAGACCCTTTCCTCACAACAGGCCCAACTGGAGAGACAATGGGTCCAGATGGAAGTGTTGATGAAAGAGCTCGAAGATCTTAAAAGGGAGCGTGCACTTGCCGAATCGAGCAAGCAGAGCATCCATCTAACATCCTCCGCAGGGGAGGGTCCCAAGCTTCATTTGAGGGAGAGGGACAGACCCAAATCCGTCTATCAGGGCGATAGTCCCTTTTCGGAAGAAATTCAAAGAGACCCTTTGCCACATAACTTTCGCCCGGTGACCTTGGAATATAAGGGAAATTCCGACCCAGAGGAGCATTTGATGAGATTTGATAACATCGCACTTCTGCATCAATATTCCGAAGGGGTGAAGTGCAGAGTGTTCCTCACAACGCTAGCAGGACCAGCCCAACAGTGGTTCAGACAATTACCTCCCAATTCAATTTTCTACTTTGACGACCTGAGAAAACTGTTCGCACATCAATTTGCGAGTGCAAAGAAAACCACAAGAGGTTCTTTACATCTGACGACCATCAAGCAGTTGCCTCAAGAATCTTTGAGGGAATTTCTCACCCGGTTTAATATGGCCGTGCTGGAAACCCCTGACATACATCCTTCCATTAAAATCCACGCATTTCTGGAAGGAATGAGGAGCGGTTCTTTTTTCGATTCGTTAGTGAAGAAGCCTCCCAAAGATTTTGAGGATTTGTTATCACGAATAGAGAAATATATTCACTTAGAGGATGCCCGACTTTTTCGAAGGGCGGAGGTCATGAGTCCAAAGAAAGAAAAGAGGCCAGAGGAGAGAACGAGAGTTCTGGAAGGCAAAAAGAGGTCAGACCCTGTTGTAGAGAAAAGAAAATTCAATTCTGACTTCCGGAGACCGTTCGAAAGGCCAGAACGAGTTGAAAGAGGGTATACTCCATTGACGAGGGAGCCCGCAGATCTATTGGAAGTAGTAATTAAAAAACCAGGGGTGTTTTTTCCGCCCAGGTCTAAAGATCCTCCGAGACATCCGGAATCAGATAAGTTTTGTAAGTTCCATAATGATTATGGTCATACTACAAATGATTGCCGTAATCTTAAGGCGGCGATCGAAAAACTAATTAAGGAAGGACATCTCTTGGAATATGTTCGAAATGAGACAAATCAGGATTATAAGAAGCGGCGGGAAGATCGAAGGGAGAGAATCCCAGAACAACCTCCCACTCTGCCAGAACAAAATGCGCTCAGAAAAGGAACTATTAATATGATCTATGGAGGCCCAACCACTGGTGACTCCAACAGGGCTCGAAAATCTTATGTCAGAGCAGGGAAATCTTTTGAAAGGGAGGAAGTGATGACTATACAAGGCAACATTGTTTGTCCTGATATTTCCTTTGGGACTGGAGATTTTAGACCTCTCGTAAGACCAAATGATGATGCTCTTGTGATAACGGCTGGTATAGAAAGCTATGACGTGAAGCGAGTATTCGTGGATACGGGAAGCGCTGTTAACGTTATATTCCTTGAGTGCTTCAAGCAACTACATGTGGAAAAAGAAGTAAAGCCAGTCATCACAGCACTGCATGGATTCGCAGGAGAAATGGTCGTCCCATTGGGATCGGTAACTCTGATGCTGACACTGGGAGACGAGAGGGTGAGAATTGTCAAGCCGGTCAATTTCCTCATAGTAGACACACCATCAGCATATAATGCCATCATTGGACGTCCCGCTCTTAATACGTTCCAGGCTGTAATTTCTACATATTATATGAAGATGAAATTTCCTGTCGGTAATTTGATCGGACAGGTCATGGGGTGTCAAGATATGTCAAGAAAGTGTTATCTACAATCAGTCAAAGAAGGGGAGGCAAAAAGAAAAACCATCCCTCCCAGCGAGAATTGCCATAGATCAGAAGGAAGAGAGGAAAAGCGAAAGAAGAAGGAGACTATGGCAGAGGAATCCCCTACTACGCAAATGATCCCATCAGAAAAACTTATGAGCATAGAGCTTTACCCCCACCTGGAGGGTTTCCCCACCAGCATTGGTACCCTAATGACGGAAGCAGAGAGAACGAAAGTGGTGAGATGTCTCAGAAGGAATGCTGACATCTTTGCATTTAAAAGTGCGGACCTCACGGGCATTAGTGAGGACGTAGCATTGCATTGTTTGAATGTCGACCCTTCGGTTAAACCTGTTAAACAAAAATTGCGACAGCTTGGTCCGGAAAAGGACGAGGCCATCAGAGAGGAGGTGAGAAAACTGCTAGAAGCAGGGCATATCAGAGAGGTCCAATTTCCCGTCTGGCTCTCCAACGCGGTAATGGTCAGAAAGAGTAATGGGAAGTGGCGGATGTGCAATGACTTTAGAGATTTAAATAAGGCATGCCCAAAGGATCACTATCCATTGCCGAGAATTGATCAACTTGTAGATTCTACTTCTGGATGCCAGCTCTTGTCTATGATGGATGCGTACCAGGGTTATTATCAAATCAAGATGAATCCTACGGACGTCCCTAAGTGTGCATTTGGGGTCTGTGCGGGAACATTTGGATACACTAGTATGCCTTTCGGTTTGAAGAATGCTGGAGCTACGTATCAGCGAATGATGGACACAGTTTTCCAAAATCAAATCGGTAGAAATATGCAAGTATATGTCGATGACATGCTGGTAAAAAGCATAAGAGAAGAAACCCACACATCGGATCTGGAGGAGGTCTTTTCGACAGCGAGAAGGTTCGGTTTGAAATTAAATCCAGCTAAGTGCGCGTTCGGGGTAAAATCAGGAAAGTTCTTGGGATATATGGTTACACCCAATGGGATTGAGGTTAACCAGGCTAAAGTGCAGGCGGTTCTGGATATGTCACCTCCGAGGACCATGAAAGAAATGCAGAGGCTTAATGGTAGGATCGCTGCACTAAGTAGATTTATCGCTCGATCCGCTGAGCGTAGTCTGCCTTTCTTTAAGGTCCTGCGTAAGGGTGCAAGTTTTCAGTGGACAGAGGACTGCCAACAAGCCTTCACAGAGCTAAAGCAGCATCTAGCTAAGTTGCCGCTTCTAACGAAGCCCGAGCCCGGGGAGGAGCTCTTTTTATATTTCGCAGTAGGCGAGACGGCGGTAAGTGCAGTTCTGGTCAGAGAGGGAGAAGGAGGTCAGAGGCCAATCTATTATGTGAGCAAAATAATACAAGGCCCGGAAGTGAGGTATTCAGATACGGAGAAGGCAGCTCTGGCGGTCATGGTAGCCGCGAGAAGGTTGAGACCTTACTTCTTGTCGCACAAAGTAATAGTCAGAACCAACTTACCGTTCAAACAAATACTCGGGAGGCCTGATCTGTCTGGAAGGATGGTAAAATGGGCAGTAGAGCTCGGCGAGTACGACGTGGAGTTCGAACCCAGAACCTCTATTAAAGCGCAAGCTTTGGCAGATTTCATTCAAGAAACGACAAGACCAATGATAGAGGAGGTCTGGGAGGCCTATGTTGATGGATCGGTTGTTAAGGATGGAGCTGGGGCCGGTATCTTTATAATAACACCAGGAAAAGAGCAATTACGCTTTGCGATAAAGTTTAACTTCAAAATCACCAATAACGAGGTGGAATATGAGGCTCTGATCAGAGCCATCAGAATATTGGTAGAGTTGTCAGCAAGGGATGTCATTCTATATTCGGATTCCCAGTTAGTGGCCCAGCAAGTCTTGGGGACGTATGAAAGAAGGGAAGAAAGGATGATCTGGTATGGAAACCAAATCGAAGGGCTAAGAAGGAATTTTGCAAGATTCGAAATTAAGCAGATCCCGAGGGAGGAAAACTCAGAGGCGGACAAATTGGCAAGGATAGCCAGCTCTGCGGATCATCTCTGGCATGGAGATATTACCCTTTTGTGCGCAGAACAGCGAACTCTCGCCATGGAAATAGCAATAGTTGCGGATGGTGACGATTGGAGGGTTCCTATTGTAAGATGCTTGAGAGATGGGAGGCACTCGGAGCTGCCAGGAGTTCCAAGCAAAGCTGTGCTGGCTAGGTTTTGTCTTATTGGAGACTATCTCTACAAGAGGTCCTTTACACGACCTCTGTTACGTTGTGTTTCAGAGCAAGAAGGTGAATATATATTGCGCGAAATTCATGAAGGCTGTGCAGGGAGTCACACGGGCTATAAGGATCTGATTCGTAAGACTATCAGAGCTGGTTTTTTCTGGCCTTCTCTCGAAAAAGATGCTAAGGAAAGAGTTAGAAGATGTGAGAACTGCCAAAGGCATGCGAAGTTGATTCACATTCCGGCAGAGGAGTTGGGAAGCATGT
>JAPKLX010000046.1:281525-318571 GCA_026898415.1 Leonotis leonurus
ATCCTTGATATCAATAATATAAATAGTTTTTTCAATAATTCACAAAAAGGTATCAATACTCACACTCACTAATCAATTCTCGTCATTATTCTTATCATACTTTAACTCGACAAAGCCACTGACTTGGGCGTCGGAGTCCCTTCCCGGAGACACCCCCCACCTGTCTCCGGTCCTATTTTGCAGGTCTCGTTTGCTGGATCCGAACCCAACTTCGACGCGTGTGCTGTGTGGCGTTGTTTGAGGTATGATATTTGAAGCATTCTAGAGCTTTCTTGTTACATTCTCATGATTCTTGTTACGGATTATTCAACAATCCAACAACGCCATTAAAATCATATTATATTTAAAATATTTATCCCTAGATTATTGTTTTGCCATTAACAACGTGGTTTTTAAAAAAAATATAAAAAAATATAGTATTTCCACTCATAAATTATAAGCATTCTTATTTTTTTATTTTATTAATAATAATATTGCCCGTAGTATAACATTGTCTTAGATTTATTATGCAGTGCAATAGGGGATGGGATCATATGTCCCACATTTGTGTTCCACATATTATGTTTCATAATTAAATTTTATTTTTTTTTAATTTTTTTTATTTCAATTTTATATGTTTTAATTTAATTTTATACATAATATTAGGGTTCATCCCACCCCAAATAGGGTTTATAATAATTTTTTAATATTTAATATCATTTTTAATTGATTTTTATGATTCATAAATTCAAAATTAGGGTATATAATTTATAAAATTTTGATTTTTTAAATAAATATTAATTATGATTCATTATATCATAATAAAATTTTTAATTTTAAAAATTATTAAATAAAATGATAAATTTAATTATGGGACATTGGATATGGGACACAAGATCCCATCCTGTGCAATAGATAATTCTAAGCAGTATATAATTAATATTAAGCAAACTTTTATTAATTATATATGCCATAAATTAGACCATAATTACATAGCTTATATTTAAGCATTTATACTAATGATATAAGCAATAACATGAACTCCTAAGACGTGGTGAATAAGATATATTTAAGCATTTTATCTTAATTACTAAGCAATTAATAATGATAGGATATGGTCCCACCAACAAGCCCAATCGAGATCAAGGCCCAACATAACTGGACCTCGGCAATAACAGCCTGAATAAGTTCAGCCCAAGAGCCCAGCAGCTCGGCCCAGTCACTTCGGCCCAGGAGTTCGGCCCATTAAGAAGCCCAGAAGTCACCTCGGCCCAACAGGCACGGCCCATTAGCATGGCCCACTTCAGCCCACGATCTCCCACGATCTCAGCTTAATTAATTGTAATCTATAGCCTATAAATAGTGCTGCCATAGAGATTAGAAGGGACTTTTGATCAAATTGTAACTTGAGAAAGCATTAATACGACACAACCCTTTACTCCGTGGACGTAGATCTAACAAAAGGTCGAACCACGTAAATCTCGCGTTCATCTTATTTTTATATTTCCCGTCGCACAAACACTCTAAAAACCGACGATCGAACACTGGCGCCGTCTGTGGGAACCGTAATAAATTCTGTGAAATCGATCAACGTTTTCTGAGTGAAGATACGATGGTGAAATCTACTCGCTCCGCCGCTATAGTTGCTGCTGCTAAGGGAAAACAGAACCAGGCTGAACCATCCACCAATCCACCTCGTACATCGGCTAATGAGGAGGATGTACTCCAAGTCCGACGTGATGCCATAATCCGCCGGACTCCTGACGGCCATATAGAGGATGTGTTGTCAGGTCGTTCCGATGATTCTACTGGTAACGGGGAACCAAACCGAGGAGATCACCGACCCGAGAATGCCGCACTCCAACCTCAGCTTGGAGATGCACTTAAGGCATACTTGGATCTCCACGAATAAGACTTCCTCAAATTCGTCGAACAACATCGGCAACGAAGTCAAGACGAGGGAGACAAAACTGAACCACAGCGACCTCGGCCTCCGAGCCTCCAAATTGTCGAGGGAAGAAACGATGAACTTCCCCAAAGACAACGTGATCGTCGAGGAAATACTAACCTCGCTTCACCTCGGCGTGGTTCAACATCACCTCGTCGAAACGTCGGTCCTTCCCGACGTGACGAGGATGACCATAGAGAAGGGAGATTCATTGTCTACAGTCGAATCGCTACCCCCTTCACCAATAAAATACTCTACACTCGCTCCCGTCAACATATAGGGTGCCACCAATCAAACCCTATAATGGTTCTTGTGACCCCAACAATTTCCTATCACAGTACCAATACAACATGTTGAACCAAGGGCTAGCTGAGGATGTCTACATGTGCAAAGTCTTCCCCGAACTGCTGATAGACAACGCACGAAAATGGTTCGACAAACTCCCGTGCTGCAACATAGGGTCGTATACCGACCTACTGGACGCCTTCGAGCGTCGTTTCTTCCAGAAAGCCGAAGCTAAGATCAACCCGGCCCAACTCCTTACGCTGAGACAAGGACGAGGAGAATCAATTAGCGACTTTCTGGCTAGGTTCTACAATGAGAGCCTTAAGGTCGACCGCCTGTCAGACGACGTCCTCATCTCGGCATTCCAAAATGCCATTCACTCCGGCACTCTCTTTAGGGAACTCGTAAAAGAGCGCCCCCAAACCTCCAAACAGCTATGGAGGATTGCTGATACGTTCGTCGAGGCGGATGAAGCCGATAGAAGAAAAAGGGCGGTAGACCGACCTGAAAGTCAAGACAAGAGAAAAAGAGAGGAACGTACTGATCATGGGCAGAACCGACGAGGTGCTCTTGAGAGGATACAGCGAGGTCCACTGGCATCCCGCCTCGGACCTCGGCCTAATCAAGAGCAAGGTCAATTCACTCCGTTGACAAAACCACGAGCTGAAATATACGAGCTTCATGTGAGCTTATTTCAGAAGCCACCACCGTTGTCCCGAAGCGGATCGAAGCGACGAGCCAGGGATAAGTATTGCAAATTTCACGATGACCACGGCCATGACACCGAGGACTGCCGAAATCTCGCCTCGGACATCGACTACCTAGTGCGAGATGGTACCCTCGGAAAATACCAAGGTCGCAGCCAGCAAGACACCCGACCTCGGGGAAAAGGTAAACGAAGTAAGAATAGAGGAGGGGAAAGCTGCTATCCTCATCAAGACAAGAAGTCGAGGCACGATGACGAGGATGAAGACGAAGACCAGCCTCAATACGATGGAATCATCGCCGCCATCACAGGACTACCTCAAGGCGCGACGAAGTCCTCGTTGAAAGCTAAGGCCCGAAGCTAGCCGAAGGAGGAACCTTCGCAAAAAAGGTTCAAGAAGGATGAGGTCGTCACCTTTTCTAGCGACGACCCAGTCCCCCATGCCTTACCTCATCAAGATGCCACCATCATCGAAGCTGTGGTGGCCAACAAATTGGTTCACCGAGTGTTCATCGACAGCAGTGCCTCGATGATCGTGCTCTTCAAGAACTGCTTCGATAAACTCGACATCGAATAAACACGCTTAAAACCAGCACCCGTCCCGTTGAAGAACTTCACACAAGAAGAGACCTCGACGGATGGCACTATCTCGCTCCCCGTGACAGTTGGAAGAAGTCCATTATCTTCCACAAAGATAATCCACTTCTTCGTCGTCAAAGCCAACTCCCCCTACAATATCATCTTGGGAAGAGATTGGCTAATAGCGACGAGGGCGATCTGCTCGACCTACCACCTAACAATCAAGATTCCATCTAGGAACGGGGTGATTACGCTTAGAGGAAACCAAACACAGGCTAAGGAGTGCATGCAGGTCGCACTCCGAGGTTCTGGGGTGCAACATCCTCAAGCATAGCAACTACAGAACCCCGAGGTGACGGAGTCGACGTCACCATCCGTGGAGCCTGTTGAGAACGTCGCATTATATGAAGACGACCTGTCCAAGGTCGTCAAAGTCGGGTTCACCGGAGGAAACGAACTCCGAAGTCGAGTTGTTTGGTTACTGCGGGAGTTCAGAGATATCTTCGCCTGGTCACCCTTAGACATGACTGGAGTATCACCAAGCGTCATCACTCACCACCTCAACATCGACACCGAGGTGAAACCAGTTCGGCAGAAGCAACGAGCCTTTGCAGCCGAGAGAAACCAGGTGATCCATGACGAGGTACGCCAGCTACAACAAGCTGATATCCTGTTCGAGGTGAAATATCCGACATGGTTGGCGAACCCCGTAATGGTGAAGAAACAAGGAGGATGATGGCGCATGTGTGTCGATTATACCGACCTCAACAAACACTGCCCTAAGGACTGCTACCCTCTCCCCAACATCGACAAGAAGGTTGAAGCCCTCGTTGGTCACGAGGTGTTCAGTTTCTTAGACCTATACAAGGGGTATCATCAAGTCCTCATGAGCACCGAAGACGCTCCGAACACAACCTTCGTCACGGACTTCGGCATTTTCGCGTATAAGAAAATGCCTTTTGGACTCAAAAATGCTGGAGCTACATACCAAAGGATGGTCGATAAAATATTCGAACTTCACATCGGTCAGAGTGTCGAAGTGTATGTCGACGACATAGTCGTCAAAAGTAAGGAGGTCGACACTTGCCTAAACGACCTCCAGGTCGTCTTCAACCTGCTCCGCGAGGTGAACCTGAAGTTAAACCCAGGAAAATGCACCTTCATGGTTCAATCGGGAAAGTTCTTGGGATGTTGGGTCTCTCGTGAAGGATTAAAAGCTAACCCAACCAAAGTCAAAGCCGTTCAGGAAATGCAAACGCCGAAGTCCATTCACGACGTGCATAGACTGACGGGCTGCCTGGCCGCACTAAGACGTTTCCTATCTAAAGCCACCGAGAAGCAACTCCCGTTCTTTAAGATTCTAAAGAAGGCTTCGAACTTTGAGTGGAATGACGAGCATAAGCAAGCTTTCGAAAACTTAAAGAAGTACCTCGCCAATCTACCCACCTTATCCGTCCCAAAGGAAGGCGAAGTCCTCTCTCTATACCTCACCGCCTCGGATGAATCAATAAGCGCGGTCCTAGTACGAGAAGGACCTCGGCAATTACTTGTCTACTTCATAAGCCGAGCACTAAAAGGACCAGAAACGAGGTACCAACCCCTGGAAAAGGTCGCGCTCGCTCTAGTAAATGCTGCAAGAAGACTTCGACCATATTTCCACGCTCATCCAATACAAGTCTTGACCGACCTCCCACTTCGGCAAGTACTCACAAAACCCGAAGCTTCAGGACGAATCGCCAAGTGGGCAATTGAGCTCGACGAACATACGATCTCCTTCGTACCTCGTCAAGCCATCAAGGGACAAGCACTAGCAGATTTCTTGGTAGAAACAGCATTCGTGGAACCCCCAAGGCCCACCGAGCTTGTTAAGGACAATATCCAAGATGAAGTGCCTAAGCTACCACCAAAAGATTGTTGGAAAATCTACGTGGATGGGGCATCGGGCCAGAAAGGAAGTGGAGCCGGAATCTTACTCATCAGTCCGGAAGGAAAAGAAGCAACTTATGCTCTTCGGTTCAACTTTTCAACGACAAATAACAAAGTGGAATACGAAGCCCTGATTGCCGGACTTCGTCTCGCACAATCCCTTCAACTGCGAGCTGTCCAAATCCACAGTGACTCCCAAGTCATAGTGAGTCACGTGTTAGGAGGATACGAGGCCAAAGACGAACGAATGAAGAAATATCTCCACAAGGTCAAAACCTTACAAGAAGGTTTTGAGTACTTCGAGTTGGTACGAATCTCGAGAGGTGACAACGACCGAGCTGATGCACTGAGCAAGCTCGCATCATCATCCACGACCTCTCCCGTAGAAGAAGTACAAACCCGAAGTATAGACGAGGCCGAAGTGAGTATGGTAATCGACGATGAGCCGAACTGGATGACGCCACTTCGTAATTACTTAGAAAGAGATGAACTCCCTGCTGATAAGGTTGAAGCTCGGAAGCTTCAGAGCAAATCAGTTAAGTACATCATAGACCAAGGAGTACTATACAGAAAATCGTACCTCCAACCTCTTCTAAGGTGTGTGGGATCCAACCAAGCAGACTACGTACTACGCGAAGTGCATGAAGGATCCTGTGGCAGCCACATCGGAGCTCGTGCCTTAACTAGAAAGGTCATGAGATGGGGATATTATTGGCCGACCATGCTTCAAGACGCAATTGACGTGGTCAAAAAATGCCTGAAGTGCCAACTCCATGCAGTAGTACCAAGAGTGCCGCAAACCGAACTGACTAGCATGCAAAGCCCTTGGCCATTCATGCAATGGGGTATAGACATCGTTGGTCCGTTCGAGCAAGCTCCTGGCCAACTACGGTTCCTTATAGTGGCCATTGACTATTTTACGAAGTGGGTAGAAGCTGAACCTTTAGCAAGGATTACAAGCAAAAAAGCCCTGAACTTCGTTTGGAAAAACATAGTTTGTCGCTTCGGCATACCTCATGTCCTCGTCTCAGATAATGGAACCCAATTCACGGACAGGACATTCAGAGAATGGTGCGACAAACTCAATATCCAGCAAAAGTTCACTTCGGTGGCCCACCCTCAAGCGAATGGCCAAACCGAAGTTACGAACCGGACGATAGTCAAAAGGTTAAAAACCCGCCTCGATAAGGCTAAAGGAGATTGGGCAGAGAACTTGCCCCAAGTTCTATGGTCCTACCGAACTACCCCTCGGACATCGCATGGTGAAACACCATATAGTCTGGTCTATGGAACCGAAGCAGTGATTCCAGTCGAGATCGGTTTACCGAGTCCTCGAACGCTTAACTTCACGGTCCAAGATAACGAAGAAAGACTTCGAACTAACTTGGATTTGCTAGAAGAAAAGCGGGAACAAGCCTACATACAAGAAGCTCGGTATAAACAGCAAGTAGCTCGGTACTATAATAACCGAGTGAAACATCGGCAATTCCAAGTTGGCAACCTCGTGCTTAGAAACAACGAAGTCAGCAAGGCCGAGAAGCTCGGCAAGTTGGAAGCCACTTGGGAAGGACCATACCAAATTCAAGAAGTCCTCGGCAAAGGGTCGTACAAGCTCGCCCATTTGTCCGGCGAGCCAGTACCTCGGACTTGGCACATTTCTCACTTGAAAAGATATTTTGTATAGATTTTCCTTTTCATGTTGAACATTTGCATTTTTTAGCTAGTATATGTTCTTTCTATGTATACATTTTAGAGTCAATTTAAAACTCCGATTTTGGAGTAATATCTAAACGCGCGTAAAGGAGACCACTCTTATCGATAAATTCGACAAACAAGGAACTTGAAAGCCTAAACTTCATCTTTAGACGAAGTAGCCATCTGAAGGCTTCAACTTCGTCTTTAGACGAAGTAGCCACTTGAAGGCTTTAACTTCGTCCTTAGATGAAGTAGCCATTTGAAAGCCTTAAACTTTGTTCTTAAACGAAGTGGCTAATTTGAAAGCCTTAAACTTCGTTCTTAAACGAAGTGGCTAATTTGAAAGCCTTAACTTTGTTCTTAAACGAAGTGGCTAATTTGAAAGCCTTAACTTCCTTCTTAAACGAAGTGGCTAACTTGAAAGCCTTAACTTCGTTCTTAAACGAAGTGGCTAATTTGAAAGCCTTAACTTCCTTCTTAAACGAAGTGGCTAACTTGAAAGCCTAAACGTCGTTCTTAAACGAAGTGGCTAATTGAAAGCTTTAACTTCGTGTTCGAACGAAGTAGCTACTTAAAGTTTTAACTTCGTTTTTTAGCCATTACAAATAAACTTGAAGCGAACTTGATCACACAATCGAGAAAAAGCTTTAGAAAAGTAATGATGCAATAAAAATAAAACTTTATTTCACTCAAAGAATATTACATCAAGGTGGAGGGTCCGAGCCCGAAGGGTTACTAAAGCTAAGATATTTCTCTATAAAGCCCGGACCCGAGCTCGAACTAGCGCCATGGCTAAGCACTGAGTCCAAAAAGGCCATCCCTTGACCGCGGCCAAAACCTCGCCCTCAGCCACGACCTACAGGAGCAGCTTGACCTCGGTCCCCTGAAGTAGCTCGACCTCGGCTTCTCGAAGCAGCTTGACCTTGACCCCCACCTCGGGACATTATCGCCTGAGTTTGCTCCCGAGTCAAGGCCGCGCTGGGGGGGTGCACGCCCGCTAAGTTCCCATCCAAAAAATCTTGCGCGGATGAGTCGACCTGAACATTCTTGGACTGCACCCACCTCTTCAACTTCGGGTTCCTCTTCAGGACGGTCTCGTACATGGACCCTAGCTTGAGGAGCCCGTCTTCCTGCTCGCGAACTTGCCAGGAGTCCTCGCCGTACTTCTCGAGGTACTTCCTCATCCGAGCACGAACTTCCTTGATCTGCATCTGGACCTCGTAGATGGTCAGCCGCCCGCTCTTATGAATGAGGTCCTCGTACTCTGTGTGCTCCTCCACCATAGCCTTGAAGGTTTGGATATCCTCCGAAGCTTGCTTGAACTTATCCTCGAGCTCCAGGAATCTAGCATGCTCTTCGTCGAGCTTCTCCTGCGCTACTCGAAGCTTCGCATCGGCCTCGATCTCGACGTTATTAGCTCGACTTTTCCAGCACGAGGCTTCGACCTCGGCAGTCTCAAGAGCCCGACGAAGTGCAGAAATTTCTTGGTCATGAGATGTGTTGCAAAAATCAAGAGCCAACTACAGAGAAACAAACAAGATTCAGCAAAAAGGTTTCTTTTATATATTGAAAAAAGAAACGCCACCCTAACGGTGACGAAGTACAAGGCTAAAAAAGAAAAAAAAAAGAAGAAAAAAACTACAAGTCTTCCGCACCGACCTCTCGCTCGTCGGCCCCGCCCTCCTGGCCTCCTCCGGCAGCGTCCCTTGACAGTTCGGCAATAATTGCCTCCAGCTTATCGTCCCTATCTACAGGGCAATGCCGAACTGCCCTCTCCGAGAGAAGAGACTTCTGCCGCGCCAGCCTCTCCACCACCGGGACAGCCGAAGTGCATTACACAAGCACTTCCGCGTACTCCCGCATCATGTCATCCTCGGACACCTCCTCGTACCCATACTTGGCTTTGTCAAGCTCCGGGTAGTCTTGGGCGATATGATCGATTGCTGCCGAAGTAATCGGAGCACTCATGGCGCCCACCAACTGCGTGACCGCACTGCCGAAATGCTTGGAGCGGAAAATCCGCTCAGCGACGGCCCGGAGCACACCGCCCTGCTCGGCAGCAGCAAGGGCCATCTTCTCCCGCTCCCCGGCTAGTTCAGCCCTCAGCTTGGTGACTTCGACCTCCAGCTCGGCCGCCTTTCTCTCTGCACCCTCCGCGGCGGCGAGAGCCTTGGCCTCCTGATCGGCCGCCTTTCTCTCTGCATCCCTCGCCGCCTCAAGCTCGGCGGACAGACTCCGGAACTGCTCGACCCCGCTAGCGACGAAGTTCGCCAGGGCCTTCAGCCCGCCCATCGCCACATCCGCCTCCTACATAAAGACATTAGATTAACACATTGATAAAAGAAAAAAAGAGGAGAAAAGAAGAAAGAGGCAGCAAGTCAGCACTCACTTCGGGAAATGACATCCCTTGAGGCGCATCCAGATCGGAGACCTGAGCCCCCGAGCTACCCACCACCTCCCTCCGAGGTGAATCCACATTGATGACAGGAGGCGGCAGATCGGCAACAATCCTCTCCGCCGACTCACGGCGCGGCGTCTCCACAGCCGAAGAGGTCCTCGTCCTCTTCTTCTTCTTCCTCTCCAAAACTGCTTGAAGAGCTTCAGGGTTCACTGCAAACAAAAGCAAAAACAAAAACATTAGAATCTACCTCGGCCAAATACCATCACACAGCACAGAGCGGGACCTCACCCGAATCCACGTCGGCGGAAGCACCGTATGGGCTCAGCCCATACCTCGACAGCTCGGCCTCGGCGTAATCCCTCTTAATGGAGCCGAGTTCCATCAATCTCACTTCGACCTCGCCGACGGGATCTTCAGTGACTTGGGGCCCGAACTTGGCCTTCGACCAAGCATTCAAAGGCACCCCCTCAGCCCTGCAGAAGAAGAACTTCTTCTGCCAGTTCGTCACCTTTGACGGGGTTTCTAACTTAAATTTATTAACGGGGGATAAATACACCCACCCCGTAGGCCCGCGCTTAACTCAGAAAAACCTACGCAGCGACTCTATCGACATTGAGCCACCTCGGCGACCGACCTCCATACAAAACCCTACAACTTGCTTAATGGAGGGCGGCGCTAACTGGCCTAGGGGAAGCTTGTATATTTCTAAGAACTCAACAAAAATGCGATGTAAAGGAAAACGAAGACCGAAGTGAAGGTAGTCTTCGTAAACAGTAAAAAAACCTACGGGCGGAGAGCTACCCCTATCCTCAGCCCGAGGTAGAATCATCTCAACAGACTCTGGGAATAAAAATTTCCTAGCTAAGTTTAACATATGAGATTCACTCATGGTCGAAGCAACCTCAAGGGCCGCATCCGACCCGACCAAAGGTAAAAACTCTACAGTTTCAAGGGAAGGAGGCAAAGCAGCTTGGGTAAAGACCCTCACCGTGACGCCCCCCCCCCCCCCCCCGCCGGAAAAACCCTAGACGGCGAGGGAGAAACCCCTACAGTTTCCATCTCTACATCGATAGGGGAGAAGGGTGAAGAAGAAGACATGGTGAAAAACAAAAGTACTTACTTGTCGTAAAAATTCCGGTTAGTGACTGAAACTGGGAACGACGGCGGCCAAGAAAAAAGAAAGGCAGAAAGCTTTTTGAAGATTTGCTTGCAGAGAGTATGCACAAGGGTTTTAGAAAAGGCAGAAAGTGTATATGAACGTACAAAGTAAGCTTTTAAAGGCAACATTTCCGCCTTTTTCAACCACCTTTTTCAAAATCCCGCCTCTCCATATGCACCACTCAAAAATTGACGCGTGTCCCACTAGTCGCCTACAGCTGTCTTGCGCGATTCCACAAAATTACCACCTCGGCCTCGTCGATAGCAAGAAGCCTTACCTCGACTTCGCCAAAATTTTCACTTCGGTATACCTCCCCTACTGACAGAAGCTCGGCCGAATTCCGACCTCGTCTACTGAAAGAAGTTCGGCAGAACCTCGTCCTCGCTCCTGCTCTTTTGGGGGGGGGATGTGATAGGATATGGTCCCACCAACAAGCCCAATCGAGATCAAGGCCCAACATAACTGGACCTCGGCAATAACAGCCTGAATAAGTTCAGCCCAAGAGCCCAGCAGCTCGGCCCAGTCACTTCGGCCCAGGAGTTCGGCCCATTAAGAAGCCTAGAAGTTACCTCGGCCCAACAGGCACGGCCCATTAGCATGGTCCACCTCGGCCCACTTCAGCCCACGATCTCCCACGATCTCGGCTTAATTAACTGTAATCTATAGCCTATAAATAGTGCTGCCATAGAGATTAGAAGGGACTTTTGATCAAATTGTAACTCGAGAAAGCATTAATACGACACAACCCTTTACTCCGTGGACGTAGATCTAACAAAAGGTCGAACCACGTAAATCTCGCGTTCATCTTATTTTTATATTTCCCATCGCACAAACACTCTAAAAACCGACGATCGAACAAATAACATGTTATATTTTATTAAAAAAATTTATAATTCTCTAAGCAATAGATAAACAGTATTCAAGCATTGATTTCTTCTCATTTAAGCATATAGTATTTACATATTTTCACGTTTTTATTTTTAATTTATCTCATAAAAAAATAAGAGACATTTGAAATGTTATCACATATTTTTATTTATAAAAAAATAATTAAAACGTGAACACATAATGTTTGCAAAATTTTAAATTGAATAAAATAAATAAGTATCTAACTAAACTATAGTTGAAATTCCTCAAATCTCGTTGACTTACATAATGATATATGATTCAAATTACTATATTAACCCAATCCGATCAGATTTGATAATGCATGCTAATATTTCAAATTTTGCCATTCAAATTTATATTAGATCTCAACCGTTCATATAGATAACAATCAATGAATGATATTGGTTACTAGTTAACACATAAGAGTTTGTTTTTTTTTATCCAACCCCTATATATATATATATATATATAGATCATATACAAAGCACTCATTCCAAAAAAATAAAAAACGATCTCGTGTGTTTATTTTGTGATATAGGCAGTCGTGACTGATTCAATTTTCGGTTTATTTAAGACACTAAAATATTCTACTCTCTTCGTCCCACCTCAATTGTCCCATTTGCTTTTGGCTCGCATACCAATACTCACTTTATTTCTTTCTCAACTACTTCCCACTACTTACCATATACTTTATTACTCTCACAACTTTTATCCAAAAAAAGAAATGGGATAATTCAAGTGGGACACCCCAAAATAGAAAACGAGACAATTGAGCCGGGACGGAGGGAGTATAAAATAAGATCATAAGGATATTATAGTAATTATGTTATGAGAGATATTATAACTTCCAATGTAATAGGAAAATATATCTTCTATGTTAGTTACAAATTACAAGAGAGAGAAATAATATTCCACGTACTTGAATTTATCGACAATTATGGGATTATGAGAGATAATTTAGATATGAGATAATGGCATGTAAATATATAAACTATCCACGAATTCTGATATTGCACACAAATTAAAAAAAAATTCTCACAATACATAAACTACCTATTTTTCGCTTTTTTCAACATCAAACTTATTTTGGTCAAAATAGTGATGATATGGACCCGAATTAATGACGTGAAAATCCACCTAAGCCTAAACGATGCCATTTTTCATTAAAACAAAACGACTAGGTAGACTTCCACGTCATTAATTTGAGTCCATGTCATCACTATTTTGACCAAAATAAGTCGGATGTTGAAAAAAGCAAAAAATAGGTAGTTTATGTATTGTGGAGAAGATTTTTTTAGTTCATGTGCAATATCAGAATTCGTGTATAGTTTATGTATTTATAGACCATTATCCCTTTATATATTGCATATCAATTACTATAGTTAATGTGATTTAATTATATTTTCTACACCAATAATATTTTCACTTATCAAATTAATTCATTGAGACATCATAAATCAAAATTTTCGCCCAGATTTTTGCATTGATATAATATACATTTTGCATCTAGTTATTTAAGTGAATGCATCATTTATATATAAGATATGAGACTGTTAAATGTTATGTGTTTAGTTGCATTGTCACATGTTATAACTTGCATTATATGTATATTTAAAATGATGGATTATCTCTCTCTTGTCTCTACAACTCAACGTGTATTGATGCATAGCAATCTCTCACACGGTAATATTTAATCATTGTCTATGCTAGGATTGTTGAATAGTTTTGGTGGTGCATGGATCTAATGGTGAAGAGTTCGTTTTCGTCTTGTATGAGTTTTTTGGGGAGTTTTATTGTAAAAGTAATTGCATCATTTTAAGTATACATATAATGCAAGTTATAACATATAATAATGCAACTAAACGCATAACATTTAACAGTCTCATATATAGGTACAAACAATGCATTCACTTAAATAACTAGATGCAAAATATACATTATATCAGTACAAAAATATGGGCGAAAATTTTAACTTATGTAGTCTCAATGAATATAATTTGATACATGAAAATATTATTGATTTAGAAGATATAATTAAATGACGTTAAATCTAGTAACTATTATGCAATATTTGAATTATCTATAGTAATCCCATAATTGTCGATTGACTCAAGTATGCGAAATATTATTTGTCACTCTTATAAATGTTGACTTAACATATATAGAAGATATGATTTCCTATTATATAGGAAGATATAATATTTATCTCATAACATAATTACTATAATACCATGTTGCATTGTATGTTTGACAATGCAAACGAGCGTTATTTTTCAAACAAAATTAATAGTACCAGATTATTATTGTTCATTAGATCCACCATCATCAACGTGCCAGATCATTTTCTATTTTTTTTTACTGATATATTGATTTGTACTAGAACCGCACCCTATATATATATATATAGGTTTTGGATCATATAAGAAAGGATCCATAGATAAGAAATGAGAAAAGATCTCAACCATTCATTTTAATAGATCAATGGTTGTGCTCTTCTATGCAAATTAACTTTCATTTTTAAAAAAAAACATTTTCATTACTATAATATTAGAAAATATTTAAATTAAATCAAATTAATTTTAACCATTGATTATAGATGAATGGAGGGTGTAGATTCATTATTATTTCTCAAACATGACGGATTTCTCATGTGAACCTAACCGCAATGCATTTTACATGAAATTTATGTAATTTGGTTGTGAATTTTCATGGACTTTATATTATGTAATATTTACTTAAAAATTATTGTTTTAGTTCAATACTTATGAAAATGATGTAAATTAAAAAGGAAATCCTATCTTGACCTTAATGGTAAATTGGGATGGATACAAGAAAATATCTAACGTTCCATGTAGGGCTGTCAATTTTTGACACGATACGATAATCTGATACGAACACGCATGAAATCAAGCCTTATTGGGTTCGGCCGTTATTAGGTTGATCCGATAAGAACACGAAATTTTCAAGTCATGTTCGGGTCAGGTTCATGTTACCTCATAAGAAAATTTTATAATATATTAACTATTTATATTTTGAAGTAAATGTAATTTGTGATATATATTTTCAAAATATTTTGTATTTTTTTAAATATAAAAGTGAATATATCTATAAATTTAAAAAATTATGCATTTATTATATTTTATTATAATTTTATAATTTTTATATTTTTTATCGTATAAATTTATTTATTTTATCGTGTTAATAACGTGTCGTGTCATTATCGTGTCGTTATCATGTCGTGTCAACACGAAAATTATCGTGTCATGTTCTGGTTTGAGCTTAACAGGTCAGGTTTGGGTTCGGGTTCAGCAAAACCTTAATAGGTCGGGTTCGAGTTTGACCTTAACAGATCGGGTTGTTATCAGATCGACCCGATAACGACTCAACCCACACGATTTGACACCCCTAGTTCTATGTTTCACAATCAAATTTATCATTTAATTAAATTATAATATAATAAATTATAAGTAACAATTATATAAAAAAATTAAAAATTATATACACTATTTTTTTAATTTATCAACACTAAAAAATATTTAAAAGAACATTAAATTTTAAAAATAATTATATATTTTATTTGGGTACGATAAGCCTTAATATTATATATAAAATTAAAATAAAAAATAAAATTTAATTATAAGATATAAAACGTGTAAAACGTAATCACTCTCATAAATCGCATATTAAATATGTTAGAAATTTTGACTTAGATGAAAGAGGTAAAATATAAACTAACAAAAAAGATAGTAAAAGACAAATACTAGCCACCAACATAATACTATATAAATTATAGCCATTTTTATATTTTTTGTACAAAAATAACCTTCCCAATATCTTATAATTACCATTTTAATATTAACCATGGTTCACTTTTTTATATTTGAGTATGAGTGGTATGATTTGGTATGAATGGTATGATTTTCATGGTTCATATCATTCATACGTGAATCGTTTAATTCATACCACATGCAAGTTTCATTCATACCACATGAGTATGAAAGGTATGATTCATACCTAATATACAAAATTCATACTTAAAATGCGAAAATAAAAAATACATTATTTTAACTAAAATGATATTTATGACAATTTACAAAGAAAATGGCTATAATTTATATAGTATTATGTTGGTGGCTAGTATTTGTCTTTCACTATATTCTTTGGCTATTTTGTATAATTAACTCTAGATGAAAAGTGGTTTAAGCTTTCTTTAAAAAGTTGTTAAAAAACGTAAGGTTGAACATATATATATACTACTATTTACAAGAAAATGAGAAAGATACATAACGAGAAAGAAAGTCCCACAAAGCAAGAAAGATAGATCAAAGGCACCCAAAATTCATTCAAGTAGCTACCATGATTTCCAGAAGGATTCTTTCCTTTTCTTCCTTCAAATCACCTGCTTTTGCACATTCCTCCTCATTTCTTGCATCCCACTTCCAATTCCCCCAAATTAGGCACTATTTTGATTTTGGTCGCATCCGTGACCCTAAAGATGCTGTTTCTCTCTTCCGCGATATGCTGAGAACGGAGCCTCTGCCTTCTGCTGTACTTTTTACCAAATTACTGACTTCTACCTCCAAAATCAAACAATACAATGTTGTCCTCTACCTGTTCGACAAAATGCTTCACGGGGCTGTTCCTGTAGATATCTACACCTTTAATATTGGGATTCATTGCTTCTGCCATCTTAATCGTGTTGATTTTGGATTTGCTATGTTAGGCTGCATTTTCAAGCGTGGCTACAAACCCGATGTGGTAACGTTCAACACTCTCATCCGTGGGCTTTTATCAGTAGGAGATATTTTTGAAGCAGAGAAACTGTTGAAGAAGTTGGTGAGAGAGAAAATATGTTATCCCAGTGAGGTTACATATCTTATTGTCATCAATGGGTTGTGCAAAGCTGGGCAGACTTCCACAGCACTTGATCTGCTCAATTTATGGGAAAATTGGAGCTCCAAACCTAACGTTTATGCATACAATGCTATTATTGATGGTCTACGTAAGGACGGAATGGTTGACGATGCCCTCCTTATCTTCTCATCTTTGTCTCGTAAGGGAATTTTACCAAATGTTGTGACGTATAGTTCATTAATTCAAGGCTTATGCAGTTTGAGTAGATGGAAAGAAGTAGAAGAGCTATTGAACGAGATGAAGGCGCGTGAGGTATATCCAAATCTACATACTTTTAACATTTTAGTGGATAATTGTTGTCAAGAAGGAAGGGTGGAAGATGCAGAACAGATATTGAAAAGAATGAAGGAAAGAAATATTCAACCTAATATGCATACTTGCAACTCATTGATGGATGGATATTGCTTGCGAGGTGAAATGTATAAAGCTAAACAAGTTCTTGATGTTATATTGAGTTCGGGGCTCAAGCCTAATATTGTAAGCTATTCTACCTTGATGAACGGGTATTCTAGAAAAGGACAATTGGATGAGGTTTTGCAACTTTTTAATGAAATTCCAGCCAAAGGATTAGAGCATGATGTGGTATCTTATAGCACAATGTTGCAGGCCTTATTTCATCAAGGAAAATATGATGATGGGTTGAAGCTCTTTGGAGAGATGAAAACCTGTCTTATATCTCCTAATTTGACGACCTATAATATCGTGTTGCATGGACTTTGCAAAGCTCATCGTATTGTTGAAGCATTACCCTTCTTGGATGTTATGGAAAATGAAGGTGTTATTCCCAACATTGTAACATACAATATTCTCATTGATGGATTGTGCACAACCAACAAACTTGACAAAGGCAGAGATCTATTCATTGAATTGGGGTCTAAAGGTATGCAGCCTAACGTCGTAACATATACAACTCTTATTGGCGCACTTTGCCGAGAGGGGCAAGTGGAGGATGCTAAGGAGTTGCTGACACGAATGGTGACCAACGGTTGCTTGCCCGACAATGTGACCTACGATGTTCTTGTTCAAGGTCTTGCCAAAATTAACAAGATTGAGGAGGCAATTCCGTTCCTTGAAGAAATGGAGAGAAGGGGATTCGTTTTGGATGCAACCACTTGCGAGATGTTACTCGAACATCTAGAAAAGGAAGGTAAAGATGGCATTCTCTTTGCAAAGGTTAAGAAGCTTGTACCCAAGATCTTGTAGACATTAAGTTACGATTTTGCCTATGACTTGATCACACTCTCTCTATCTTTATAGGATGACGACGATGATTGTGATGGTTAGATTCGAAGAATGAGTAGTGATTCTTGTTTTGATCATGAGACGTATGGGGAATTAACGTTATATTATAAATGACCTCATCTTATATACCAATAATCTACTCTAGGTCTGATGCTCATTATATATTTTTGTATAATGTTTGTGAAATTAATTAGTTTTTTATTGTGCACAATTGTGATGAAGAAATATATATACACACATATGAATAGTAATTCTTGTTTTGTTCATGGAAGGTTCTGAAAGTAGTTTATGATGTTAAATAGGGAGAGTGGGAAGGAAGAAATAAACATAGGATAGGAAATTTAGTAATAATACCAGATGTCTAGTCACAATATATAATCTTTTTTGTGTAGTTCCAAATTGCAAGCATCAACGGTAAACAATCCCCTTAACATGAAACATGCTAACTTAAATCTACTTGATTGCCTGCTAGGATCCACATGAACTGCAAGACATGCCGAAAATTTCAAAAAATATTTTTAACAGTTCATCTTGATTATTGATAACTTAAATCTACTTGATTGCCTTCTAGGATACCCAAATATCTGAATTTTGGGTTTTCGGTTCAGGTCGGGTTTTCATATTATAAGGTTTTTGAGTTCGAGTAATATCCAATACTCGACAGGGTATTATTACCCAACACCCTAATTTTTTATTTATATTTATTAATTATATAATATTATATTTTAATTTTATAATTTAATATGTTTTAATATCCTAAACATTCAAAATTTTCAAAAATAGCAGCTAATACTCAATAAATACCTGAAATACTCAAGTCGGGTTCTGATAGCAAACTTTTTTTTTCATGAACCATCAAATTTGAGTGAGATAAGAGCATGTGAATGTACATGATGATGGACTCTCCTATCACATTCTACGTGTTTCTGGCCACATGCGTTAACATTAGCACACAAATTAAGGATTATGGATCATCGTCGTTAATCGGATTCAGAACTTCCCGTTCTGGTTAAATTAGTATAAAAAATTGATTTTGAGGTTATTTTTTTGCGTAATATCGATAATATGGATTATTTTCATGTAAGAGTACTTCCCGTACAATTCGGATACTTAAATGATCGATTCTTTTTTTTTTGTTAACTTCTCCTTTTAAAAATGTTTGATTAGTTCTAACTAATCAAATAAATTATGAAGAAATGTAGATAAATATTGTAGGATAGAGTGTAATAAAATAATTTCAAAATTTCATGTGAATTCAAAATAAATAAATAAAAGTTTGATTATCTAAAAATATTTAAGATTTTATATCGAATTTCATTATGTTCTAGTAATTTAAAATTATGATAAAGAAAGAAAAAATTTTATATTGCTGTAAAAATCGTTATTATAATATTCAATATTTATTGTTATGGATTCTATTATTTTCATTAAGTTTATTTGAATGTATCTTTCCTAAAGAAATTAAGTATTTAATTTGAGCGAGAGGTATATGGTATTTTGATTGTTAGCAAACATACATTTAACATTTTCATTCCTTTTACTTTAAAGTGAAATCTATATTAATGCAAACAGAGACAAATAACAAAAATATTCCGTTGGGATGAAGCAGGAATCTAGGGATGTCAACCGGTTCGGTACTAATTGACCGGTGTTCGATCTTAAATTTCGAGGTGAGTTATACGATGAGTAGAAAATAATAACACAAGATTTACGTGGTTCGATCTTTAATGAGATCTACGTCCACGGGGAGAAGAGAGTCCTTGTATTATGAATTATCGAGAGTGAAAGTACAGAAATCAATGCCCCTTTCTATCTATCTATCGGTTCTATTTATAAGTAAATAGATTACAGTTATTTCCGCCCGAGATAGCAGGGTGTCGGACATCGTGGGCTGAAGTGGGCCGAGCCCATAGGCCGAGCTGCTGGGCCGAGCCCATGGGCCGAGCTTCTGGGCCGAACTGCCTTTGGGCCGAGCTGTTCTTGGGCTGGGCTGCTCGAGTGTTGGTCTCGTTTGGGCTTGTTAGCGGGCCACATCCTATCACATCCCCCCCAAAAAAAAGCAGGAGCGAGGACGAAGTGTGGCCGAACTACTTTCAGCAGATAAGGTCGGAGTTTGGCCGAGCTTCTGTTTGATGAAGTGAAGTGGATGTTGCGCCGAGGTGAGGATTTTATTGTCTCCGAGGTCAAGGTGGAAGACAGCTGTTGTAGGGGGTTCCATATGACACGTGTCGACTGCTGATTGGTGTAATCGAGGAGGCGGGATTTTGAGACGGCGGTTGGAAAAAGGTGGATGTGATGTTTATAAAAGCTTCCTCTGCACGCTCAGAAACCTTTCACTTTCCCTTAAACCCTTCCGTATACTTTGCAAGTAAATTTCCAAAAAGCTTTCTGCTTTCTGCTATTGTCGATTGTCATTCTCCGTTCCAAGAAATACTTTGACAAGTAAGTAATCTTAATTTCTGAAACTTTTGGAAAATGGCGTCTTCTTCCTCTTCTCGTACGCCGATAGATATAGAGGATGTAGGGTCTCCTTCACCGTCGGCAGTTGGTCCGGCGACGGCGACGGTGAGGGTTTTTACCCGGGCGGTGGTGCCCCCGGTTCTGAAGCTTGTAGTGTTTCCTCCGTTAGTCGGGTCGGATGCTGTTTTAGAATACGCTTCCATCATGAGCGAAACCCATATGTCCAATGTAGCTAGGAAGTTTTGTTTTCCCGAGTCTGCCGAGCTTATTTTACCTCGGTCAGAGGATAGGGGTTGTTCTCCGCCCATAGGGTTTTTTACAATCTACGAGGATTACCTGCACTTTGGTCTCCGTCTTCCTTTAAATTCCATTTTTGTTGATTTTTTGGAGAGGTATCGTCTGCCTCTAGGGCAGTTAGCCCCGCCTTCGATCAAACAGATCGTCGGTTTTTGTATTGAGGTCGGCAGTCGTGGTGGGTCAGCTTCCATAGACTCACTACTCCGTTTTTTTCGAGTAAAGCGTGCGCCGACGGGGTGGGTTTACCTTTCTGCTGCCAATAAGTTTAAATTGGCCACCCCGTCGAAGGTATCGAACTAGCAGAAGAAATTTTTCTTCTGCCGAGCTGAGGGGGTGCCCGTACACACTTGGTCGGACGCCAAGTTCAGGCACCAGCTTAGGGAGAATCCTGTCGGCGAGGCCGAGGCGAGCTTGGCCGACCTTGGTACGATCAAGCGAGATTACACCGAGGCGGAGCTATCGAGGCACGGGCTAAGCCCCTGTGACGCCATCGCCGATGTGGATTCGGGTGAGGCTGCATGTTGTGTTGTGTTGCGTGGCCTTGTTACTCGACCGTGATTCTGATATGCTTTTCCCTTTTGCAGTGAATCACGAAGTGCTCGAGAAAGCGTTGGAGAGGAAGGAGAAGAAGAGGAAGAGGACCTCTTCAGCCGCCGAGACGCCTCGTCCTGATTCGGCGAAGGAGATCGCCGCCGAGCAGCCGCCGTTGGTGATCGAGGTGGATTCACCTCGGAAGGAGGTGGCGGGTAGGTCGGGGGCACAGGCCCCTAGACAGGATACGCCTCGGGTGGCGTCTATCTGCGAGGTAAGTGTAGGTTTACTGCCTTCTTTTCTCTCTTTTTTTTTTTTTTTTTTTTTTTTTGAATCTGAAATTCTTGTGCAGGCGGCGGATGTGGCGATGGACGGACTGCAAGCCCTGGCGAACTTTGTGACCAGCGGGGTGGAGCAAGTCCGGGGGCTATCTGCCGAGCTCGAGGCGGCGAAGGCGGAGGCGGCGAGGGCGGTGGAGCAAGAGGCTAGGACTCTCGCTGCTCTGATGGAGGCGGAAAGAAGGGCGGCCGGCCTGGAGGCTGAAGCGACCAGCCTAAGGGTCGAGCTGGCCGGGGAACGGGAGAGGATGGCCCGTGCTGCCGCCGAGCAGGGAGGTGTGATCCGGGCTGTTGCGGAGCGGATCTTCCTCTCCAAGCACTTCAGCCATGTGGCGGCGCAGCTAATGGGGGCCATGAGCGCTCCAATTACTTCGGCGGCGCTCGACCGTGTCGCTAAGGACTACCCGGACCTCGACAAGGTCAAATACGGGTACGAAGCGGTGTCCGAGGAGGAGATGCTGCGGGAGTATGCGGAGGCATTGGTGGAGTGTACCTCGGCTATCCCGGTGGTGGAGCAGCTGGCTCGGCAGAAGTCTCTGCTTTCCGAAGGGGCGGTTCGGGGTTGTCCCGTGGATCGCGACGATAAGCTTGAGGCGGTTATCGCCGAGCTGGCCCGAGGTGCTGATGCTGATGCTACCGAGGCGGCTGGGGGAGATCGGGAAGAGGAGGTCGCCGCTCCCGAGGTCGGCCAGGATTAGCCCCCCTCTTGTTTTTTTTTTTTTTTTTTTTAGCTTGTACCTCGTCGCCGCTAGGGCGGCATTTTTTGTCCATATATGGAGAAGTTTTTTTGCTGAATACTTATCTTCTTGCTTTGTAGTTCACTCTGAATTCTTTCGACATTTCAAATTTTGAGCAACTTTCAGCACTTCGTAAGGCTCTTGAGGCTGCCGAGGTCGAGGCTGCGTGCTGGAAAAACCGAGCTTCGAACATCGAGATTGAGTCTGAGGCAAAGCTTCGGTCGGCCCAGGAGAAGCTTGACGAGGAGCATGCGAAGTTCTTAGAGCTTGAAGATAAATTTAAACAGGCTTCAGAGAACCTTCAAACTTTTAAAGCTTTGGCCGAAGAGCATGAGGAATACGAGGACCTCGTCCATAAGAGTGGGCGACTGACAATCTACGAGGTTCAAACGCAGATTAAGGAGGTTCGGGCCCGGACGAGGAAATACCTCGAGAGGTATGGCGAGGACTCTTGGCAAGTTCGGGAACAAGAGGAAGCGCTTCTCAAACTGGGGTCTATGTATAAGACCGTGCTGAAGAGAAATCCGAAGTTGAAGCGGTGGGTCGAATCCAAGAAGGCTTCACTCGAGGCTTCTTCTTCGGGTCGGTTGGACGGGGGTTCGGCTGGTGCTCCTCCCCTTAACTTGGGTCGAACTCGGGAGCAAACGCTTGCCATCATGTCTAGGGGTGGAGGGCGACGTGCTCAAGGGGGCCGAGGTCGATCTACCTCGACAGGTCGGGGCCGAGGAGGTTTTGGCCGTGGTGAAGGAATGGCCTTTCTAGATTCGGTGCTCGGTCATGGTGCCAGCATGGGCCCGGGTCAGGGTTTCGTGGAGAAGTACCTCAATTTTAGTAGTAGGTCTCCGGGCTCGGACCCTCCGCCCTGATTGTAATATGTATTCTGATGAAATAAAGTTCAACTTTTATCGTCATTACTTCCCTAAAGCTTTAATTGTACAATCAAGTTTGCTTCAAGATTCTGGAATGACTAGTGTGCACTTCGGAGTTACTTCGTCTAAAGACGGGGTTGGGGCTTAGCCACTTCGTCTAAGGACGAAGTTTAGGCTTTCCGAGGTGCCACTTCGTTTAGGAACGAAGTTTAGGCTTCCGAGGTGCCACTTCGTTTAGGAACGAAGTTTAGGCTTCCGAGGTTCCACTTCGTTTAGGAATGAAGTTTAGGCTTCCGAGGTGCCACTTCGTTTAGGAACGAAGTTTAGGCTTCCGAGGTGCCACTTCGTTTTAGGGACGAAGTTTTGGCTTTCGAGTTACCACTTCGTTTAGGAACGAAGTTTAGGCTTCCGAGGTGCCACTTCGTTTAGGGACGAAGTTTTGGCTTTCGAGTTGCCACTTCGTTTAGGAACGAAGTTTAGGCTTTGTTTTTAGCCACTTCGTCAAAGGAGGAAGTTTTGGCTTTCGAGTTCCTTGTTTGTCGAATTTATCGATAGGAGTGGTCTCCTTACGCGCGTTTAAATGCTACTCCAAACTTTGGAGTTTTAGCTTGTTTTAGACTCGAGGTAACATATGAAAAATATAAACTTTATGAATTTACATAGAACGGAATTTAACTATAAATAATATTTCTTCAAATGGGAGACGTGCCAAGTTCGGGGTACTGATTCGCCAGATAGGTGGGCGAGCTTGTACGACCCTTTGCCGAAGACTTCTTGGATTTGGTAGGGTCCTTCCCAAGTAGCTTCCAGTTTTCCGAGCTTCTTTGCCTTACTAACTTCATTGTTTCTGAGTACGAGGTCGCCTACTTGAAACTGTCGATGCTTCACTCGGTGGTTGTAATATCGAGCTACTTGTTGTTTGTATCGGGCTTCTTGTATGTAGGCTCGTTCTCGTTTTTCCTCCAACAAGTCCAAATTAGTTCGGAGGCTTTCTTCATTGGCATCGGTTGTGAAGTTTATGGTTCGGGGGCTTGGCAAACCGATCTCCACTGGGATTACTGCCTCGGTTCCGTAGACGAGGCTGTATGGTGTTTCTCCATTAGACGTCCGAGGTGTAGTTCGGTAGGACCATAGGACTTGGGGTAAGTTTTCGACCCAATCTCCCTTGGCTTTGTCGAGGTGAGTCTTTAAACCTTTGACTATTGTCCGGTTCGTGACTTCGGTCTGACCATTCGCCTGAGGGTGCGCTACCGAGGTGAATCTCTGCTGGATATTGAGCTCGTCACACCATTCTTTAAATGCTTTGTCCGTGAATTGGGTGCCGTTGTCTGAGACGAGGATGTGGGGTATGCCGAAACGACAGACTATATTTTTCCAGACAAAATTTAGAGCTTTCTTGCTTGTTATCTTCGCTAGGGGTTCGGCTTCTACCCACTTCGTGAAGTAGTCGACAGCTACTATTAGGAATCGTAGCTGACCGGGAGCTTGTTCGAATGGGCCGACAATGTCTATTCCCCATTGCATGAACGGCCAAGGACTTTGCATGCTAGTTAACTCGTTTTGAGGTGTCCTTGTTATTACTGCGTGGAGCTGACACTTCGGACATTTCTTGACGACGTTTATTGCGTCTTGAAGTAAGGTCGGCCAGTAATATCCCCATCTCATGATTTTTTTCGTCAAGGCCCGAGCTCCAACGTGGCTGCCACAGGATCCCTCATGTACTTCGTGTAGTACATAATCTGCTTGGTTGGGCCCCACACATCTTAGAAGAGGTTGGAGGTATGATTTCTTGTATAGTATTCCTTGATCCAGGACGTACTTGACTGATTTGTTCTGAAGCTTCCGAGCTTCGTCCTTATCCGTAGGAAGTTCGGATCGTTCTAGGTAATTCCGAAGTGGTGTTCTCCAGTCTGGCTCGTCGTCAGTTGCCATACTTACCTCGGCCTCGTCTATACTTCGGGTTTTTACTTCTTCCACAGGAGAGGTTGTGGATGATAATGCGAGCTTGCTCAATGCGTCAGTTCGGTCATTTTCTCCTCTCGGGATTCGTATCAGCTCGAAGTATTCAAACTCTTCTTGTAAGGTTTTGACTTTGTGGAGATATTTCTTCATCCGTTCACCTCGTGCTTCGTAGCTGCCTAGCACGTGACTTACTATGATTTGGGAGTCACTATGGATTTGGACAGCTCGTAATTGAAGAGTTCGTGCGAGACGAAGTCCGGCTATCAGGGCCTCATATTCAACTTCGTTGTTTGTCGTCGGGAAGTCAAACCGTAGAGCGTAAGTTATTTCTTTTCCTTCCGGACTGACGAATAAAATTCCAGCTCCATTCCCTTTTTGGCCTGATGCACCATCTACGTATACTTTCCAACAGTCTTTTGGTGGTGACTTGGGCACTTCGTCTTGTGCTTTATTCTCGATGAGCTCGGTGGGCTTTGGAGGTTCGGCAAATACTGCCTCTGCTAGGAAATCCGCAAGCGCTTGTCCTTTGATGGCCTGCCGAGGTGCAAAGGAGATCGTGTGTTCGCTGAGCTCCACCGCCCACTTGGCAATTCGACCTGAAGCTTCAGGCTTCGCAAGTATTTGCCGAAGTGGGAGGTCCGTCAGGACTCGTATAGGATGAGCGTGGAAATATGGTCGAAGTCTTCTTGCGGCATTTACTAGAGCTAGTGCGGCTTTTTCCAGGGGTTGATATCTCGTTTCGGGTCCTTTTAGAGCTCGGCTTATGAAGTAGACTGGTGACTGCCGAGGTCCTTCCTGTACCAGGACCGCGCTTATCGATTCGTCTGAGGTGGCGAGGTATAAAGAGAGGACTTCACCTTCCTTTGGGACGGATAAGGTCGGTAGACTCGCGAGGTACTTCTTTAGGTTTTCGAAAGCCAGTTTATGCTCATCGTTCCATTCGAAGTTCGGGGCCTTCTTTAGGATCTTGAAGAATGGGAGCTGCTTCTCGGCGGCTTTGGACAGAAAGCGGCTTAGTGCGGCTAAGCAGCCCGTCAGTCTATGCACGTCGTGAATGGACTTCGGCACTTGCATCGCTTGGATAGCTTTGACTTTTTTTGGATTGGCTTTTAGTCCTTCGCGGGAGACCCAACATCCTAAGAACTTTCCGGACTCGACTAGAAAAGTGCACTTTCCCGGGTTTAGCTTCAGGTTTGCTTCGCGGAGTAGGTCGAAGACGACCTAAAGGTCGTTTAGGCAAGTGTTGACTTCCTTGCTCTTGACGACGATGTCATCGACGTATACTTCAACGATCTGACCGATGTGAAGTTCGAATATTTTGTTGACCATCCTTTGGTACGTGGCTCCCGCATTCTTGAGTCCAAAAGGCATCTTCTTGTACGCGAAAATGCTGAAGTCAGTGATGAAGGCCGTTTTCGGAGCGTCTTCGTTACTCATGAGGACTTGGTGATACCCTTTGTATAAGTCGAGGAAACTGAACACCTCGTGGCCGACGAGGGCTTCGACCTTCTTGTCGATGTTGGGGAGAGGGTAACAGTCCTTGGGGCAGTGCTTATTGAGGTCGGTGTAATCGACGCACATGCGCCACCCTCCCCCTTGCTTCTTTACCATTACGGGGTTTGCCAACCACGTTGGGTATTTCACCTCGAACAAGATGTCAGCTTGTTGTAGCTGGTGTACTTCGTCGCGGATCACCTGATTTCTCTCGGCTGCAAAAGCTCGTTGTTTCTGCCGTACTGGTTTCACCTCGGGATCGATGTTGAGGTGATGAGTGATGATGCTCGGGGACACTCCAGTCATGTCTAAGGGTGACCAGGCGAAGATGTCTCTGAACTCCCGAAGCAATTTTATTACTTGACTTCGGAGTTCGTATCCCCCAACGAATCCGACCTTGACGACTTTAGACAAGTCGTCTTCATGTAGGACGACGTCTTCAATCCGCTCTTCGAATGCTGGTGAGGTCGACTCCGCCCTCTTCACCTCGGCATTCTGTAATTGCTATGCTTGGGGATGTTGCACACCAGAACCTCGGAGTGCGACCTGCATGCACTCTTTGGCCTGTGTTTGGTTTCCCCTAAGCGTGATGATCCCATTTTTAGATGGGATCTTGATCGTCAGGTGGTAGGCCGAGCAAATTGCTCTCGTCGCTATTAGCCAGTCTCTACCCAAGATGATGTTGTAAGGGGAGTTGGCTTTGACGACGAAGAAGTGGATTATCTGCGTGGAAGATAATGGACTTCGTCCAACTGTCACGGGAAGAGAGATCGTGCCATCAGTCGAAGTCTCTTCTTGGGTGAAGTTCTTCAAGGGGACTGGGGCAGGTTTTAGACGTGCTTCTTCGATATTGAGTTTGTCGAAGCAGCTTTTGAAGAGCACGCTGACCGAGGCTCCGCTGTCGATAAACACTCGGTGAACTAGTTTGTTAGCCACCACGGCTTCAATGATGGTGGCATCTTGATGAGGTAAGGCATGGGGGACTGGGTCGTCGTTCGAGAAGGTAACGACCTCGTCCTTCCTGAATCTCTTATGCGAAGGTTCCTCCTTTGGTTGACTTCGGGCCTCGGCTTTCAACGAGGACTTCGTCGCGCCTTGGGGCAGCCCGGTGATCGCAGCGATGACTCCGTCATATTGGGGTTGATCTTCGTCTTCGTCCTCGTCATCGAGTTTCAGCTTCTTACCTTGATGGGGGTTGCAACTTTCTCTCCCCCTATTTCTATTTTGTTTGCCTTTACCCCAAGCTCGGGTGTCTTGTTGGCTGCGACCTCGATACTTTGCGAGTGTGCCATCTCGCACTAGGTAGTGGATGTCCGAGGCGAGATTTCGGCACTCCTCGGTTTCATGGCCGTGGTCCCTGTGAAATTCACAATACTTGTCTCTGGGTCTTCGTTTTGATCCAGTTCGGGACAACGGTGGAGGTGTCTGGAATAAGCTCGAATGGAGCTCGTATATCTCAGCCCGAGATTTGTTTAGCGGAGTGAGTTGGCCTTGCTCTTGATTGGGCTGAGGTCCGAGGCGAGATGCTAGTGGGCCTCGCTGTATCCTATCAAGGGCCCCTCGTCGGTTTTGCACATGATCAGCCCGTTCCTCCCTTTTTTTCTTGTCCTGACCTTCAGGTCGGTCTATTGCCCTCTTTCTTTTGTCGGCTTCATCCGCCTCGGCGAATGTATCAGCGATCTTCCAAAGTTGCTTTGAGGTTTGGGGGCGCTTTTTTACGAGCTCCCTGAATAAAGTTCCGGAGTGGATAGCATTTTGGAATGCCGAGATGAGGACATCGTCCGAGAGGCGATCGACCTTGAGGCTCTCATTATAGAACCTCGCCAGGAAATCGCTGATCGATTCTCCTCGTCCCTGTCTTAGAGTGAGGAGCTGTGCCGAGCTGATCTTGGCCTCGGCTTTTTGGAAGAAACGCCGTTCAAAGGCGTCTAGTAGGTCGGTATACGACCCTATGCTGCAGCGCGGGAGGTTGTCGAACCATTTACGTGCATTGTCTATCAGTAGCTCGGGGAATACTTTGCACATGTAAACGTCTTCGGCTAACCCTTGGTTCAGCATGTTATACTGGTACTGTGATAAAAAGTTGCTGGGGTCGCAAGAACCATTATAGGGCTTGATTGGAAGCACCCTATATGTGGATGGAAGCGGTGTGTAAAGAATTTTGTTGGTAAAGGGGGTGGCAATTCGACTGTAAACAGTGAATCTCCCTTCTCTAAAGTTATCCTCGCCACGCCGAGGAGTGTCGATGTTTCGGCGAGGTGGTGTGTGACCCCGCTCATAATCGTCCTCGTCACGTCGAAAGAGGTTGACGTTTCGACGAGGTGGTGTTCGACCCCGCCTACAATCATCCTCGTCACGTCGGGGAGGGTTGACGTTTCGACGAGGTGGTGTTCGACCCCGCCTACAATCATCCTCGTCACGTCAGGGAGGGTTGACGTTTCGACGAGGTGACGTCGAACCGCGCCGAGGTGAATCGAGATCATCATCCCGGCGATTATGTTGTCTTTGGGGAAGTTCGTCGTTTCTTCCCTCAACGATCTGGAGACTAGGGGGTCGAGGTTGTTGGGGTTCAGCTCTCTCTCCTTGGCTTTGTTGTTGGCGTTGCTCGACAAACTTGAGGAAATCTTGCTTGTGGATGTCCAAGTACGCTTTAAGTGCCTCTCCCAGCTGAGGTGGGAGTGTGGCATTTTCAGATCGGTGATCTCCTCGGCTCGGTTCCTTGTTACCAGCCGAACTGTCAGAACGACCTGACATCACATCCTCTATGTGCCCATCAGGAGTTCGACGGATCGTGGAATCACGTCGAAGTTGGAGCTCATCTTCCTCATTAGCCGAGGTGTGAGGGGGAAGGTCGGACGGGTTAACTTGATTTTTCCCTTTAGCAGCAGCAGTAGTAGTACGGGTAGATCTCACCATCGTATTCTTACTTCAAAATGTTGATCGGTTTCACAAAAATTTTATTTCGGTTCCCACAGACGGCGCCAGTGTTCGATCTTAAATTTCGAGGTGAGTTATACGATGAGTAGAAAATAATAACACAAGATTTACGTGGTTCGATCTTTAATGAGATCTACGTCCACGGGGAGAAGAGAGTCCTTGTATTATGAATTATCGAGAGTGAAAGTACAGAAATCAATGCCCCTTTCTATCTATCTATCGGTTCTATTTATAAGTAAATAGATTACAGTTATTTCCGCCCGAGATAGCAGGGTGTCGGACATCGTGGGCTGAAGTGGGCCGAGCCCATGGGCCGAGTTGCTGGGCCGAGCCCATGGGCCGAGCTTCTGGGCCGAACTGCCTTTGGGCCGAGCTGTTCTTGGGCTGGGCTGCTCGAGTGTTGGTCTCGTTTGGACTTGTTAGCGGGCCACATCCTATCAACCGGAATTGGAAAAGTGTATTTTTAGTTATTGGCTACCGGATCATTTATAAGCGGTTAACCGATTCGGTACTGGTTATGAAACCGGTTTTTAAAAAGAAATTATAATATTCTATTTCTTTTTTTAATATTTATAACATATCAATATTTAAGCTAATAATTCACATAAATATTTTTTTAATAATAATTCGCTATAAATATATTTAAATTTAACTTGGTAAATATTTTATAAAATATAAAATAATTTTTTAATAAATATAAAATACATTATTTTTAATAATTAAAATAAAAATCAATACTCGGTACAATATCGGTTAATCGGGTACCGTTTATTTATTAAATGCAAGAACCGATTACGATTTATGAAGATCCGGTTATTGATTGACACTGCTAATGGAATCGGTAGAGATATGGATTGTAATATAGAATCTTAACAAAATTTGATTCTTTTCAATCCCTACAACTTAGGGTACGTCATTGGATTTACTTTTCCTTTTACCTTTAAATGACACTGTTTCTACTGGTGTTGTTATATAACATCAACAATCATGTGCATGTCAACAACATATCCACTTTATTGTTATATTTTTTTATTGTATTAATAAGATTGTGATACGTGACATGATTAAAGTTCAAAATTTAGAGTATACATTAAAAAATATTTATTTTATATATTCAACCATTAATTATGTGACATGTCATGATTTTATTAATGGAGATAGACATCACACCATTATATGAAAAAAATATTTGGATTACAAAATCTCTGATGCTCTATATATACCTTCTATTCTTCATTGCTTCAAGCACCTCATATTATTCTCTTTCATTCAATTTTATATACTCAAGAAATGACTGCCAAATTCATTTTCCTTTTGTATCTTATATTTGCTGCAACTAGGGATGATAATGGGTGGGTAAAATTCGGACTAGAACTGTTAAAATATTTACGGTTTTGGAATCGGAACCAGACTGTTAACTACCGGATCCGGACCCGGAACCGGACCCAGAACCGGACCGTTAATTATATTACAAATGGTTTTGGGCCGGGAGAATACCCATGGGTATGTTTGGGTCTGAGTCACCCATAGATATTTTCGGGTAGATTCTAATTTAATAATCTATGCATATACATATATATATATATTATATAAACACATACATAACACACACCACATACATGCACACTTACACACACACACACATATATATATAGGAGAGTTCAAATGTTAATCTTATCCCCAAGTGTTAACTATGATCCATTACTAATCGTTGATTTGTTTTGATCTATGGTTATAATTTATTCAATTATTTTAATATTATTTTATTATTTTAAAGGTTATAAAAGTAAATTTACTATTATTATTATAATCTTAACTTATTTAATATATACATGTCTTCAACAATAATACCTAAAATTAAGCTATAAATTATAACTATCAAAGAGATAATAACTCACCGCCGGAATTAATGATTTAATATTGCTTAATTATTATATATTTTGTGATTTAATAACTATTAAGTTTTCTATTGCCATAATTAAGCGTTCGAGTTTCCTTTTGTATTAATTAATGATTTATAAATCTCAATCATTTTACAATTACATTACTTATTTTGGAATACCGCATAGCTTATTTTGTGATTTAATAATGCTTAAATTATTATATATATAATTCTACTTATAATATATTGTAATCAATAATTACATTGCTTATTTTACAACACCACATAACTTATTTTGTGGTATAATAATGCTTAAATTATTATATATATAATTCTAATTATAATATATTGTAATCAATAATTACATTGTTTATTTTAGAACACCTCATAACTTATTTTGTGTTATAATAATGCTTAATTATTATATATAATTCTAATTATTATATAATGTAATCAATAATTACATTGCTTATTCTAGAACACTGCATAGCTTAATTTGTGGTATAATAATGTGTAATTATTATATAAAATTCTAATTAGAATATACCATGAGCAATAATTACATTGCTTATTTTAAAATACCGAATAGTTTATTTTGTGGTATAATAATGCTTAATTATTTTATATAATTCTAATTATAACATACCGTAATCAATAATTACATGCTTATTTTATAGTACCACATGGCTTATTTTGTGGTATAATAATGCTTAAATTATTATATATAATTCTACTTATAATATATTGTAATCAATAATTACATTGCTTATTTTAAAACATCGGGTAGCTTATTTTTTGGTATAATATTGCTTAATTATTATATATAACTAAAGAATGTACCAACCGCTTAATTAGGGGAAAATATAGAGTTTGAAATTTTAAATGCATTTTATCTTATTTATTGGATTTTATTTGATTTGTTAATTCTATTTTTTTTATCGTAGTGCCCAAAATTTAGGTCTATTTCAACCAATTTTGTTAATTTAAATTTGATCTCCATAATGTAAATTACTAATTTGACCTTACTTATAATAAATAATCATTATATTAATTTTAATTAGTATAATAATTTTATTGAATCTTCATCGTTTAAATACAATTGATCTACGGTTCTAATTGGATCTTAATTAACACCTAAGAGTTGGATCCTATTAGATCTGACCCATATATATATATATATATATATATATATATCTATATATATATATAAAACAAGCACTGACACACATGCATATATACATACATAAAAGCCATATATACATTATATATATAACACAATCAACTCACATAGATATATATTATCATATTGTATGCACACAAGTACATATTTACATATTAAACTCACACTAATCACAGGTACTTATCTAATCATATACATACACGCGCGCACACTTATATATATATATATATATAAATATTTATAAGGGGTAATAGGTAAAATTACCCACTTTCATAAAATAAAAATAAAAAATACTACTTAAAAATAAAAGATAAAAAATACCCACTTTTTACAATAACATGATGAATTTTATCATGTGCTCATGTTATTTTACAATAACATGATGAATTTTATCATGTGCTCATGTTATTCAAGTTATTTTAAATTTGAATAACATGAACACATGATCAATTTCATCATGCTATTGTAAAAAGTGGGTATTTTTTATCTTTTATTTT
The DNA here is from genome assembly GCA_026898415.1 of Leonotis leonurus. NCBI lineage: Eukaryota > Viridiplantae > Streptophyta > Magnoliopsida > Lamiales > Lamiaceae > Leonotis > Leonotis leonurus. The sequence continues at coordinate 314,432 of JAPKLX010000046.1, forward strand.
TAAGTGGGTATTTTTTATTTTTTACTTAACAAAATGGGTATTTTAGCATTTGCCCCATTTTAAAATATAAATTTTATTTTATAATTTAAAATTTTAATTTATAATTGAAATTGACCTTCAAATTAATTTCGTAAATCATGAATTTCAAGTCTCGTATTTTCTACAAGTCCAATCCTAATACCAATCCCAAAAAATACGAGATATTATCAAATATCATTTTTTAAAATAAACCAAATTTAAAATAAAAAACCGAAAAAATGATCGGTCCGGACCGGGTTAGAACCGTACCTAACGGGTCGGGTTGGATTTAGACCGACCATGACCGGATTTGAACGGGTATGGAACCGGAACCATAACTTTAAAATGAATGAATTTTGACCGGTTTCGAGTCTGGTACGAGATATTAATCGCAATTCTTGTATAATACTAGCTAGCTTATTACTTAATGTGATGTCAATTACGAACAACCCAAATCACTTTCTATTTTATATTAAAAAAATAACTTTATCTATGATTTACATCATATATGCATTATAGATTTATATTTTTCCAACTATTTGATTTCTATAGCCTTAAGGAAGAATTGTAATGCAAATTAACATTACTAGTTTGTGCACCCGTACGATGCATGGTAATATTTAAAAATAATAAAATTAATTTTAATTATATTAGAATTTAGATAATCCAATTATAAAATGATTATATCTTAAAAAATTTATAATATGGTTGTTAAATTAGGATGCATTAGATAAGGTAGATGAGATGTACAACGCTAAAAAAAATCTGGAATAATCAGTATGAATGTGCTCTATAAAACTCAAAATCAATGACAGACTCGAATTTCGTCGTTAGGATAATTTAATATTGTGTTTGGTAAATAGAATTAAAAAGTATGATAAATGTAATGTGAGTGTGTTTCTCGATAAGTTTCTTATTTCAAAAAATTAGTATGACTTAGTGTTTGATCCACACGAATTTATCAGAAAATATTGATAGGTTTATTAATAAGGTCTAAACAGTGAAATAAAACTGTACCTATGATTTATTTGGGGCCAGCCTAGATAACTAAAATTTCTTACTAAACAATAGATGAAGTCATATTATTAATCTTATTTGACTTCATCTCCCTTACCAAACCTACTGATAACTCTTGTATAAGAGTTATTTATTATCTTTCTATTTCTTTGTTTTGCCTTTTATGTGGTGACTTTTGTTTATTTTCTTGTTTTATTTCTATTTTTAGTCTTGTTTTATTCCTTTGTTTGGAGAAGAGGCAACTTTATTATCTAACATGTTTTGGTGTAGGAAAATGGAGTAATTTGGCATATTTTCCTAGCTAGAGGACAAGAAGTGAGAATTAATTGAAGTCAAAAAGAAAAAAAAGCTACAAGAAGACAAAATGGAATTAAGGGCATTCAAGTCCTTTTGGAAGCTAAAAAAGGAAACCTAGTTTCTCAAAATGAGGAGGCAGCCGTAAGATATTAAAGAAGGAGAGAGAAACAGTGTGGAGAGAACCAAGCAAGCTGGACATTACAGAAAAACGTGAAAAAAAGAGGAAGGAGGAAGCTGCTGTATCTACGGTGGAAGCTAAGCATACAGCTTGGGAAAAAAAGGAAGCACGGCTACAGCATTCTTGGAGGGAGGATTGGAGAATCATCCCTACACATCTGCCCTTTTCATTTCCATCTCCTAAATCTGTATCTAGACTGTTTATCATGTTGAGAAACAGCTCTTCACTTTCTGCTTTTATTATTAGAATGAGCTAACTTGTATGAGACTTGGGTTTGGATGATTTTTGCCTATTTAAATGAGAATCAAAGCTCTGATTTCTGATGCTCTGTAGTACTCTTCATTTAGCAGCTCTTGTTCTATCTTTATTTTGTGTTTGGCCAGCATATTATGAGGATTTAGACTTGGATAATTCTGGAAAGGTTGTCGATGTTGGAAAATGCTAAATGAACACTAGTTTTGATTGTATAGGAATATACATTAATCTGGTGTGGCTTGGTAATTGGTGATGAATTGTTTTAATTCAATTTAGCTTGGTATAGGAATATATGAGCTGTGTTGATTTAATTTAATGCATAGGTTTTGGAAAATTCGTATGCTAATTATGAGAATTACGCCACTGTATCTGTATTGCTGTAGGAAATGCTGTAGCAAAATGTGCGCAAAAGTGAACAGGCAAAATGATTTCTGAACCCGAGTCCGTTTTTAATCTGTTTGTTATCTGATTTCTCCGTGCTTTTGGTCTCTGTTTCCATTAAATCTTGGTTTGCATATTTCAGTTGTTTAATTTCAGTTGTCAGTTTCGTTGTCTTTTGTGTTGCTTGCAATCTTGAATTCTAGAGTAGAAAACATCCAAATCATTGATTTAAATTCTTGTCGTTTTATTTCGTTTTTAGTTAACATGTGCAAGTATTGATTTACATTCCCTGTGGATACGAATCTGGAATATTTTCTTATATTACTTGTGATTGCGTGCACTTGCGCAATATAAATTGTGTTTGTCAAATTACACAACACCTACGCGGCTTTAATAAAATCTCTTTGAAACATATTTTACATGCATAGCATATATGAACTGTTTGATTTGTAATACTATGATAAATAAATTTAATAAGATATTATTTAAAAAAATGTTATTTTCTATTCACAATTAATTACTCCCTCTGTGTCATTTTATTAGACACACTTTGACGAAAAAGCTCTTACAATTTTGGTCAAAGTGCGTCTAATTAAAGAGGACAAAGAGAGTATTTCTTAACAATCTTTAACAATTTAGCAATTTAATTTTATTTTATCATTTAAATGAGTTATATATTTAAAGTATATATATACACACACAACATACAATTCAAATTCATGATAAAAACATATAAAATATTTTCTTAGAATAAAAAATTATCTATTTTAATGATAAAATATATCATAATCAACTAATCACAAACAACAACAAATTCCCTATATTATATGATAAAATATTTCATATAAGTTATGAACGGAAAATTATCTTTTAATTGTACGGATATAAATGATTTAGCGGTAAACATTTATTTTTAATCAGTTAAATTAACCATTTTTATTTGTTGTATATCCTTATATATATGGATATACAATTATTTCGATATTTTAAATGATCATAACTTGTTCATATTAAATGTATATTTTATATATCATATATCAAATTAAAGATCTTTTGACGAACTTTAATTTAAGATGTATATTGTTTATATTTTTTGAAACAAAATAAAATACTTTTGAGAAATAATATGATTATAAATGAAAGAATATGAGTAGTTAATTTATTAATATGTAATATATAACTCCTTACTTTACGTATGCATTGTTTCTGTGAATAAAAATTTATTAAAAATTAATATATTTAATAACTTAATTATTATTATCATTGAAATTAAAATTAATTATAAAACGTCATTAAAATTGAAATATTTCTTATTTTATATATATATATATATATATAAATATGGAGTTGTTCAAATAAAAATGGACATTAAAGTATAAAATAGGAAATGATCTGGGCCATTAGATCAACATAATCCGACGACCATGATTAAAACAAAAAAACGCGCGTGCATTGTAGTATAACAATGCATAAGGTTATTTTGGTAAAATTTGAAGTGGGCGGTTATGCGTTCAAAATACAATGCATTTAATAGTTAAATACAATGCATTTAATAGTTAAATGCAATGCATAACTCAATTACATTTTCACAATGCATTTAATAGTTAAAATGCAATGCATAACTCGGTCAAAATCTCAACCGTCCGATCATGAAAATTTAAGGCCCAGATCATTTCCTATTTTATATTTTAATGTCTTTTTTTATTTGAACTCCCACCGATATAAATATATATAGATTTGGAATCATTTGTCCAATAAAAATTCACACTCAATAGTTCAATATTTAATATTCATTAGAAAAATCATAAATTTGATAGTTACGAAAATGATAAATTTAAAAATTTTGGTTTCGAACCTTAGGTGATTATTATAGCAATAATATGCTTTTTAAAAGAAAAAATATTAACGTATTTTTATGATTTGAAAACATTTTTTTATATTTTGCCTTTTTTGTTTCCTCAACAAATTTTCCCCTTCTTGACTCGCAACAATCC
>JAPKLX010000046.1:338571-362559 GCA_026898415.1 Leonotis leonurus
TTATCAATGAACAAGAGGGGAGAAGATATGCATGAACCAGTAGTTAATTCTAAAATTTTAGAAGGAAAATTGATAAACGTAAATCCAAACCAAAAACCAAACTAAATCAATTTAATTTGGTTTGACTTGATTTGAGATTTTACACACCATAATAATTATGGTTTAGTTTTGTTTGAAAGAAATGGTTTGGTTTATTATATATAATTTCTAACAATTATTATTTAGTGCTTATTATATATAATTCTCTTGATCGATATTTGTTGTTCAAAATAAGCTCATATATAATAAATAAAATAGAATGAAAAGATGTGTACAATATTGAAGAATGTAATATGATTAATAAAAAAGTAAGAAAAAAAAATAGTAATTTGAATGTAATAGAAGAATTAAAGATGCAAAATTTATTGTATATAGAAAAACAATATAATAACAAAAGTTTCCCAAGCTATAAAATGAAATATTATGCTTATGTAATTAATAATGCACCGGACAATATTGATCTGTAATCTCTCATTTAAGATGTGTTGAGATGAGGAAGAATCAAGACAAGATAAAGATAGAATTTTTATTTAAACTAATGTCACTTTTTATATTTTCTTCATTATATGCATCAAGACGTAGAAAGAAAAAAAAAGTTGAGAAGACTAAAAGAGTCAGGATTATGGATGAAGAAGATGAGACTCATAAAAAAGAGAGTTGTAATTTGTTGGGATTATCAAAGACATTTTAGACTTTACATACAATGGTTATTTTTGGATAATAACTCAATAATAAAAGAATTAAAATGTAAGATTTATTGTATATAGAAAAACAATGTAATTAACAAAAATATTTTGCCAACCCATAAAATGAAATGATATCCTTATGTAGTTAATAATGCACCAACAATATGATTAATATTATTAATGTACCAAAAAATTTGCTTCAACCAGTTTGGTAGCTAAGACCTTTTGTACTGCTCTGTTGTTTGTTCAAGACTTCTTTAAATTTGTAGGTTCCTGTGTTCCACTTTTGAATGGTGAGTTCTGCATTCTTCAGTTCCGTAGTTACTTTGTGTAGCTCCATCTTCTTTTGAGTTAGAGTGGCTTCGATTTTTGCTAGCGCACATCTGAGTCGTGAGTTTTCACTCAAGATTGACTCTAAGTGCGAGGCTTGTTTTTTCCATTTGTGGAACAACTCTTCATACAACTTCTGTAGCTCCTGGACCACCAGTATGGTGGTGTCATCACATTCGTAGCAGTCCAGTTCTTCCAGCAGAACTTCTTCACCTGTTGAGCAAACAAGTGCAATAACATCATCAAAATATAAGTAGGAATTAATGTTATGTTAAGTATTTTAAGTCTGATGTTATTTGGGATGTTGACTTAACATGTGTGTTTTTGTGTTTCTTCACAAGAATGTTGTTGTTAACCTCAGCATCCAGGTACACAGCCACGTGGAAGGCTGATTTGGCAGTGACTCAGCATCCAAGTCCACAACCACGTGGAAGGCTGACTTGACATCTCTTGAAAGACACGTAAAGACTTGAAGGATACTCAAAGACTGGAGAGAAGACCAAGTCTTGTGCTATGCAGTTGAGATATTCATGCTAGTGGAATTATGTTCCACAAATCCAAGAGTCAACAACCAACTGAAGTAGTTCCACAATTTCAGGCAGATATGCGGAGTGTAACAACTGACTGCGAGAATTATGGAAAACATGGGCCAACAGTTGCTATATTCATGGATCCAAGCCCATGTAGTTTATCTATAAATACTAGAGTCATTCATTCAGTAATAAAAAGCTAGATAGACAAGTTTTGCAGATTAAATTCGTAGTTGAGTGTGTATGTCTCTTAACCTTTAAGAGCATACGTTTAGTGTTTTAGTAAGAGTGTTGATGTTGTTGTGGTGCTAAACATTGTAATAGCACAACACTTATTTTTTATTATTCTTTTTGGCCGTAAGGCTGCCGTGTAGGTTGTTTGTTAACACAACCTACGCAAAAGTTTATCTCGTGTCTTCTACTTTAACTTCCGCATATATTTACTTAGAGTAGGTTGATACACTTTCAAGTGGTATCAGAGCCATCACTCGACACACTGAGTGTGGTCCTGACGGTATCACCTACTCTAGTAGCTTGATGGATCCAAACAATATTGGCATGTTTTGTCCACCAATTCAAGATGTGTCACACGACATTACCACCACATTTCAAGCCACATTGGAGAGATCTTTTTCTGATGATGAAGATGTTGATAAAGATGATGACAAATCATTTGAGAACACAGCACTTCACGTAACAGTTCAGAAGACAACAGTGGAGGACAATCCTGACATCATCGAATCTGAACCAATCTCAGATAGATACGATCTTAACTACTATTCTAAATTGTTTTGCTTGAATGCCTCTGTTGGTGATGCAGGAAGTGTTGAGGATGACATAGACTCTACATATGGTGAAGAATGTGATGACAATGCTTTCTCTATAATCCAATGATTAAAGAGGTTGTATGATGAGCTGTTGAAAAAAATGGAAACATCAAGCACGAGATCTGCTGACCGCAACAGCTGAGATAACACGACTCAAGGAAGTTCAAGCAAAACAGGAGGTGTTAATCACACAACGAGATATAGAGCTCACCAAGGTGAAATCCAAACTTGAAGAAGCAGAACTGACCATTCGTAAATGGAATACTGGGACTTATTCGCTCCAAGAGATCATAGACAGTGCAAATCCCAGCAAATAAGGTCTTGGATATGCTGCACCAACTGTGTTGTGTCGTGGGTCCACATCGGCAGGACAAACATCCAATGCCAAAGCAGATGTTGTGCTCACAGACTCATCAACACAGACAAAACAAAGCATCTCTCGAGCAGGAAAAGTTAAGAAAGGTAAGAAAAAAGGGTAAAAGACATAGAAGGAAATATATATGTCATTACTGTTTGAAACCAGGGCATATAAAACCTTTATGTTATAAAAAAAAAAAAGATGACAAGTCTGAATGTATGCTACCACAGTAACCCAAAATGATATGGGTAAAGAAATTTGATCTAACATGTAATGTTGTGTACACAGCACTGAAAACTAACATTTCAGGTTCTTGGTACTTTGATAGCGGGTGTTCACGTCACATGACAGGTAACAAAGTATTTTTATCTAATTATGAATCCTACGAAGGTGGAAATGTGTCTTTTGGAGGAGGCTCAAAAGGTAAAATAGTTGGTAAAGGATACTTAAATGTTCCAGGTTTACCCATTCTCACAAATGTTTTCCACGTTCAAGGACTCATGACAAATCTCATTGGTATAAGTCAATTATGTGATGATTATTTGCATGTTAGATTTACTAAAGATGCATGTGAGGTGTATGATGAACATAATGCATGTATCATGAAGGGTCAAAGGTCAAATGATATTTGTTACATGACCAATGAACCAAAGTGCAATAAGGCAAAAATTGATGATAATGTGTTATGGCACCTATGGTCAGAACATACTAATTTTATGAATTTTGACAGGTTGACAAAAATGAGTGCAGTAAGAGAACTACCAAAGCTAAACAAAGACGATGTTGGAGAAGATGTCAATACAACACTCTACAGATCGATGATCGAGAAATTTTTTCGTCTTACGTCCACACGCTTAAATTTAATGTCCAGTGTCTATCAGGTAAAACCTATGATGTCCTACCTTAAGGCAATCGAGTGTGTTATCAGGTATGTTACAAGAACAATTGGTCATGAGATATTATTTTCTAAAGACACTAGTATGAGTTTGGTATGGTCTAGTGACTATGGTGTTGATAGTGATGATTTCTCTAGGTTCACTTGGACATTTTTCTTGCGTGAAAAACCCCCTGATATATTTGATGTTTTCAAAACAATGTTTTCTTGCGTTGCTAACATGTTCATTGTTGCAGCAGCAAGCTGTTGCACACAATTGTTGTGGCATAAACAAATTTTTAGTGATTACGATTTTGATAGTAATGATATGGTTGTGTACTGTGACAACATGAGCGCTATAAACATTTCCAAAAATCTTGTTCCACACTCAAGGACAAAGCATATTGACATAAGACACCATTTCATTAGAGATTTAGTGGAACAAGAGGTGATCAAGCTTGATTATGTGAAAACGGAAAACCAAGTTGCTGACATTTTTACAAAACTTTTGGATCATGAGAGATTCGTACACTTACGAAAATCTCTTGGTCTTTATTATTATCATTGATTTGTTGTGTTGTGCTACACCCATATCTATATCGTTGTTATCTATATATGAGGGTGTAGCTTGTGTGTCTAACTTGCTGGTATAACATCGTAGTCAACATGTTCTGTACACAGACGCCTAGTATTCTTCTATATATGTTTTATGTAACTGTGTGGTAAACAATCAATGTAGTTTGGGGGGCACGACGTTCGCTGCGACGATGCTACCTTACAAAAGGATTGCAACTGCGACTGCTTTCGAGGGTGAAAGGCTACGGGCACGGCGTTCGCTGCGATGATGCACTCTACGCTCACTAACTCTTGGATTCTTGTAGTTCTGCACCTATTTTATCTATATGAACCAGGTGGATGTTGCAGAGATGTTGACACAACATAGCAAGTTAGACTGTTTTATCAAAATGCTATTTTTCTAAAAAAAATTTCCCCAACATCTGCAACTTGTGTTTTTTGTACTGCATAATCTAGCATTGTCCTCAACATCTCTCTTGATAGTGGGTTATAACTGTCGTGTAGCGTGTTACCTATTTGAGAGAGGTAATTCATGTATTTACTTTCGATGCCCCTCGAAGTCTTTATTAAAACGATGTCGTGTGAGGGGGTGAAGAAGTCGAACGAGTCAAAATCTATGGGAGATGGAGGTCGAGGAGGTGGATGGGGAGGTTGGAGAGAGATCGAGGTTGGATGGAAGTGAGGTTGATGGGAGTGGAACAGAAGAAGATGGTGAAGTTGATATGCTTATGTAATTAATAATGCAGAGGACAATATTGATCTCCATCATCGAACTCATTCCACAGAAGAATATGGTGAAGTTGTGTTTGCAGAGAAGCTTGGCTAGCTGGAGATCTACAGACATCTGCTTTGTGTCTTCATCTCCAAGTTCGAAACCTTCCACAATCACCTGCAAAGATTTACCAACAAAAAGGTCACTTCAACTCCAATACTAGTACGCAAAATGTAATACACAACTTATTTTAGGATTTATACAAGATTTAGTAGGCTACAAGTGTAGGGTATTCATTTCTACTCTACTGGTTTACGCTTTCCCCGATTTGATTTGATGAAATCCACTTTTTTCCTTGCCAAGAGCTAACTTAATATGATATGGGGTCGGTTCTCAAGAGGCGTGACTATTCCGTGAAAGTGAGGACCTTTCCAAGACCAACATAAATTGAATCTCTCAAATTAGTGCATAAATATAAGGGTCTTAATTATACAAACTACCAAAAAACAATATTTTCTCTCAAAAAGAATATTTTCTCAGAATTTAAAATATACATATACACAAGATACAATTCAAATTCATAATAAAAGTATATCAAATATTTTCTCAGAATAAAAAATTCTCTATTTTAATGATAAAATATATCATAATCAACTATTCACAAAGAACAGATTCTCTATATTATACGATAAAATATTTTATATAAGTCATGAACGAAAATTTATCTTTTAATTGTACAGATCTAAATGATTTAGCAATAAATATTTATTTTTACTCAATTAAATTAATCATTTTTATTTGTTGTATCTCCTTATATATATATATATATATATATGGATATACAATTATTTCGATATTTTAAATGATCATAACTTAATCATATTAAATCTACTTTTTATATATCATATATCAAATTAAAGATCTTTTGACGATTTTTAATTTAATATGTATATTGTATATATTTTTCCAAATAAAATAAAATATTTTTGGAAAATAATATGATTATAAGTGAGAGAATATCAATAGTTAATTTATTAATACGTAGTATATAACTGTTTACTTTACGTGTGTATGCATTGTTTCTGTGAATACAAATTTATTAATAATTTATATATTTAATAACTTAAAAAAAACTATTGCCATTGAAATTAAAGTTAATTACATAATCACCATTAAAATTGCAATGCTTCCTGTTATATATATAGAGAGAGAGGATACAATTCATATACAAAGTGACTTTTGAGTATATAATAGGAAGTAATCCAATCCATCCATTTTTCCAATATGACAGTTTAGATTTATCCTCCATTTTCTAAATTTATGGTATTAAATTATTCCATATATGATGTGAAAATATTATATGTGTAATTTGCATACAATGTTAACGGATGATTGGTTGGTTTCATAGCTATTTTTAAGGGATTCTATAGATATTTATTATATTCTTTCCAAAACTAACGCTTGAAGAGAGATAAAGGGTTTAATACCTCCGCCTCCTTCAACACGCTGCCATCAACTTCCCCTCCCACCTCCAGTCGATCTTCGACACCATTCGCCTCCTCCGACGTCTATTCGTCGATCTCCTTCCAAAAATCCTCTCTGGCCTGCCAACCCTCGACGGTTGCTTCAGTCCCAAATTCGTTCAATTCATCGTGACGCAACACAAGTAACTGAAGATGAATTCAGACCAGATTTACATTGTTGCATTGATAACACAACAATTTGCATTGAACCAAGCTACAATTTTGCATTACGAAATTGAACATTATATATTATCATTGTTACATTACAAAATTGAACAATTTGCATTGAACCAGACTACAATTTTGAATTACTTCAGTTACGTTGTTGCATTGATAATTACATTGATAATTTTCGTTGAGAAAGAATTGATAGAAGGGGCGGTGACATGGCAGGTAGGTTTGTTTTAATTACCTTGTTGCATTGATAACATAACAATTTGCATTGAACCAGACTACAGTTTTGCATTACTTCAGTTACATTGTTGCATTGATAATTACGTTGTTACATTGTTAGTAAGGTGGAAGATTTTTTAGCAGAGAGAATAAGATTTTTGGGTGGTCTACGCGTTTTTGCACTTATTTTCTTATCAGATTGCATTACGGGCGGCTCCGGTATAATGGGATTCTATAAATCATCATCGTCACCTTTGTTCTTCAGAATTCGCGACCGTCGGAGTGGCGTCGTGTTCATTTCTCCCGATTTTGAAGAAAAAATCACGGCAGATTGCAGAGAATAAATTCCAAGAAGATGATGGTAATGTTTTTAGGTGGTTTCTCCAAACTGCTCCGTAAAGAACGGACTTACCAACAACTTTTCAAAAATAATAAGGAAACCACCAATTTATTTTACCATTTTTACCCTTTTGCATTGCAATTGGGTAATGCAAGTGGCATGGACCAGCATTATATATATATATATATATATATATATATATATATATATATATATGAGTGATGGTTCCAAGGTGAGGGTGAAGACAATGTTTTAAAAATCGGACCGATCATCGAATCGGTCTCGTAAAAGAGTCACTGAGTCACTGGTTCAACCGGTTGAACCGTTTCAAAAAACCGAATGACCCGTAATATATATATATATATATACACACACACTATTATATTTTAAAATATATGAATATGAATATTTTAAATAAAATTTATATAAAAATAAAATTTAATTTTACAATTTTTTACATTTAATGAACTAATAGTTATTAATTATTAATATTGCTAACAAATATACATATAGGACAAGATACTATTTTAAAAATTTATATGCAAAAATGTTGTATATGATCAAATGAAAATTATTAATGTCTTTTATAATAATTTTAAAGTTTAATAATGATAATTTTAATAATTTTTTAAATCAAATAAAAATAATATTAGGAGTTTAAATATTTATATAAAACAAATATAATACTATGTTAAGTTTAATAATTTAATCTGAATATATAAATCTCTTATCTAGCTAATATGGTTATAAAATTGGTCATTGTTATGTGATGTCAAGGGTTCAAACTCTAATTTTAACATTTTTTCCAAAAAAATTTTGAGAACCGGGTTTCCAGTTCACCGGTTCTAGCCGATTTTGACCGGTTTTTAGCAGTTCACACTGAGTCAATTGAATGATCCCAAAATTACATAACTGGACCTGTTACTTGGCCAATTCGAGGTTAAACCGATCGAACCGGCCGGTCCGGTCCGGTTTTCAAAACATTGGGTGAAGATGAGAAAACTATTTAACATATATATGTATTCCCTAAATTACCGTTGTCAACCACGAATATTTCCTAACCGTATAGTAGAATCTAGAATATGTTGTAGAAAATTTAATTGAAGCATTAGAGACCAGTGATGCAGATATATTTTAATGCATCAGGATTTCATTAGTGATGCAAATGAAGTTACGCTTTGATGCATAATTAATTGTGATATTTAATGTAAAATAATATATGTTAGTTTTTTATTTTAAGCTTGATATTTACGCATATCTTCATATAAATAAATGCATTAACATCACAATTTTTATGCATACAGCATCTTGAAATATTACGACTTCTTACAATTTATAAACACAAAGTACGATTTATCATTTCCATATAAGGGTTCATTTATCCTCAATTATAGTATATTAATATTCATCAATTATTATTTATTTATTTTTTATGTTATTATCATTATCATTATCATTATAATATATGTTTTGAGTTAATGATGCAAATTAAGAAGCATTTTATGAACAAAAATGAATGCATCATATGATATTTTATCATGCATAGATACACAATATATGAATTTATGTTTTAAGCAAGCGGTGCATCTCATGTAATAAGTCGATGCATATGTATTAACTATATGTTTCATTTGATAACGATAACAAATAATTAGAAAAATAATTATATTATATTAATAATATACTCTCTAATCAAGAATGAATAAATCCTAAATAAAAATGTAAATAATAATTAATACGTTAATAAATAAATTATGAGAAGTTTTAATTTTTAATGCATTAATTGAAATAATTTTCTCCTAATTTATTAACATATTAAGAAATATTTACATTTTCATTCACGATTTATCAATCCTTAATTATAATATATTATTAATTTAATAAGTAGCTAGTGCTTACATTTTTATTTAGGGTTAATTCATTCTCAATTATGGTATATTATTAATATAATATAGTTTAATTAATTTTCTAATTATTTATTATTGTTATCAAGTACATAGTTAATGCAGATGCATCAACTTAGTATATAGAATGAAATATTTACTTTAATTTACGCATAATTTGTGGTTCATTTAAATTATATTTCTATATAAATTATTTATGCATTCGTAATTGGCCTTAATTCATAAATTATTTCATTAATTATTTATAACTTAATTACATAATTCATTCATTTTTTCAGAATGTATTTAATTCTGAATTAATGCATAAATTATTTCACTTTTGCATTTTGTTGGGTCATAGGAGAGTAGGTGTGGCGTATGGGGGATACACCACAATCCAAATTTCTCACGTTGGGCTGTGAACAGCAGGTTGAGATGTAGCTCGTTGGGTGTAGCAGTCGATCTCCTCTGATGTAGAGAGAGATCCAGCTAGCTGAAGCATACCAGATGATTTGTCCAAACACAGATCGTGTGCGGAAGCTGTGAATACTTTGTTGGCTGCTCTTATACTTAGAAAATATTTTGTTTATATCGAGTGTTTTTTAAGAGGTTGATTCAAGATGCACAACTCGCTTAAATTAGATAAGCTTGTTGGTGAGTGATAAACAAATAATCAAAACAATACAATGCAAAATATAAAAGAACACACAATTTTTAACGTGGTTCAGGAAACCCCTACATCCACGATCGATCAAAGCTAGATCGATGAATCCCTTAACCTTGGATCCCTCGTTTATTTATCATCGTTGAGTACGAACCAAAACTCGCTTATTTATTCTCGCTGAGTATGAGATTACAACTCTCTTATTTAAACTCATCGAGTACGAGATCTGGGTTCGGTTTTATAAACGTTCTTCCTCCAAGCTTTTGGCTATGGAGGAAACTAGAACTATTGGCTAAGAAGGCTCAAATCTAAGATAAGTTATAGCGGGTTTATCTTAAGAAATATGGTGATTTCTCTCTAATTTACAACACTCAAGGATGTATATAATCTTTATCTAGTGTTGAACAAATTAATGAAAATTGGAGATAATCTTGTGGCGTTGAAGCTTTTTCTGGGCAATATGATGAACACTCGAACACCCCATTTCTGAAGAAGGCTTGAAGTATATATAAGTATATGTGAATTATAGTCGTTGGAAGTCTTTGCAGCTTTTGTAGTAAGTATTAAATGCTCTTTTGACTGTTGGCATACTTCTAGCCGTTGGAGTTTGTCCTACGTAGACATTGACGTGGCATAGAACATGTAGACTTATCAATTTAGGTAGATTATAGCTTCTTCCAACTGGGATGAGCAGCTCGTTTGTACTACATAAGAACAGGTGGACTAAAAATAACCTGTAGTTGAGCAAGTTGTATCCTATAAACATTGAGCTGACTTTTCATAAACAACAGATCGATCTGTTACACACAGATCAATTTTCTCAAATTTCTTCTTGCACATCTAGTTGTCCATCTCACATTGTAGCTTGTTGTCAACCTGTTTGATATAAGGTTGATTTTCTCTTGTTGTTCCTTGATCTTATCTCGCTGTTGATTGATCTTCATATTGACATGTCCATTGATCTATAGATCTGGCCTCGTTATAACAATTTGTCCTCATTATAACGATCTGTCCTCGATCTTGTATAGTTTTCATATTCTTTTTCTCTTGGTTATTTTTGTAATTCACATTCATATTGATTAGTGAATATTTTGCCATAAGACACCTAGCGAGTTTAATCAATTAATTAAACTCGTGAAAATTATCCATTATGTTTATTTCTATTCCGCATTTTCGATGCATTTAGAATCAAAGTTGTCTGAATTCCAATCACAACTTTGTTAGTAATTTTATGTTTTGAGAGCATACCAACTTTCAATTGATAAGCTAAAATTGATCAAATTTGTATCCATACATGAGCAAATTGTTGGAGATTGAAAATTGATTAAATTTGTATCCATACACGAGCAAATTGTTGGAGATTGAGTGAATAATATCCTAAACACAGGAAATTTGTAAATTGAAAAGGAAATCCAAACTTGACCTGGTAAATCGCCTATTAAATATGTTAGAAACTTTGACTTGATCAAAGTGGTTTAAGAATATATAATATAAAGCTTACCCATCAATCTATTTATTACTACTAGAATATGAGAAATATACATAAATAGAAAACAAGAGAAAAGTAGTGAGACAGATAGATCAGAGGCACCCAAAATTCATTCAAGAAGCTACCATGATTTCCAGAAGGATTCTTTCCTATTATTCCTTCAAATCACCTGCTTTTGCACACTCCTCCTCATTTCTTGCATCCCACTTCCAATTCCCCCAAATTAGGCACTATTTTGATTTTGGTCGCATCCGTGACCCTAAAGATGCTGTTTCTCTCTTCCGCGATATGCTGAGAACGGAGCCTCTGCCTTCTGCTGTACTTTTCAACAATTTGCTGAGTTCTACCTCCAAAATCAAGCAATACAATGTTGCCCTCTTCCTGTTCGATAAAATACTTCACAGGGGTGTTCCCGTAAATCTCTACACCTTTAATATTGGGATTCATTGCTTCTGCCATCTCAATCGTGTTGATTTTGGATTTGCTATGTTAGGCTGCATTTTCAAGCGTGGCTACAAACCCAGTGTGGTAACGTTCAACACTCTCATCCGTTGGCTTTTATCAGTGGGAGATATTTTTGAAGCAGAGAAACTGTTGAAGAAGTTGGTGAGAGAGAAAATATGTTATCCCAGTGAGGTTACATATCTTATTGTCATCGATGGGTTGTGCAAAGCTGGGCAGACTAAGACAGCACTTGATCTGCTCAATTTATGAGAAAATTGGAGCTGCAAACCTGATGTCTATGCATACAGTGCTATTATTGATGGTCTATGCAAGGACCAAATGGTCGACGATGCCCTCCATATCTTCTCATCTTTGTCTCGTAAGGGAATTTTACCAAATGTTGTGACGTATAGTTCATTAATTCAAGGCTTATGCAGTTTGAGTAGATGGAAAGAAGTATAAGAGCTATTGAACGAGATGAAGGCGCGCGAGGTATATCCAAATCTACATACTTTTACCATTTTAGTGGATAATTGTTGTAAAGAAGGAAGGGTGGAAGATGCGGAACATATATTGGAAACAATGATGGAAAGAAATATTCAACCTGATATGAATACTTATAACTCATTGATGGATGGATATTGCTTGCGAGGTGAAATGTATAAAGCTAAACAAGTTCTTGATGTTATATTGAGTTCGGGGCTCAAGCCTAATATTGTAATCTATTCTACCTTGATGAACGGGTATTCTAGAAAAGGACAATTGGATGAGGTTTTGCAACTTTTTAATGAAATTCTAGCAAAAGGATTAGAGCATGATGTGGTATCTTATAGCACAATGTTGCAGGCCTTATTTCATCAAGGAAAATATGATGATGGGTTGAAGTTCTTTGGAGAGATGAAAACCCGACTCATATCTCCTAATTTGACGACCTACAATATCTTGTTGCGTGGATTATGCAAAACTCATCGGATTGGTGAAGCATTATCCTTCTTGGAGGTTATGAAAAATGAAGGTGTTATTCCTAACATTGTAACATACACTATTCTCATTGATGGATTGTGCACAACCAACAAACTTGACAAAGGCAGAGATCTATTCATTGAATTGGGGTCCAAAGGTATGCAGCCTGACGTCGTAACATATACAACTCTTATTGGCGCACTTTGCCGAGAGGGGCAAGTGGAGGAGGCTAAGGAGTTGCTGACACAAATGGTGAACAACGGTTGCTTGCCCAACAACGTGACCTTCAATGTTCTTGTTCAAAATCTTGCCAGAATTAACAAGATTGACGAGGCAATTCCGTTCCTTGAAGAAATGGAAAGAAGGGGATTTATTTTGGATGCAACCACTTTGGAGATGTTACTCGAACATCTAGAAAAGGAAGGTAAAGATGGCATTCTCTTTGCTAAGATTAAGAAGCTTGTACCCAAGATCTTGTAGTCATTAAGTTACGATTTTGCCTATGACTTGATCACACTCTCTCTATCTTTATAGGATGACGACGATGATTGTGATGGTTAGATTCGAAGAATGAGTAGTAATTCTTGTTTTGATCATGAGACGTATGGGGAATTAACGTTATATTATAAATGACCTCATCTTATATACCAATAATCTACTCTAGGTCTGATGCTCATTATATATTTTTGTATAATGTTTGTGAAATTAATTAGTTTTTTATTGTGCACAATTGTGATGAAGAAATATATATACACACATATGAATAGTAATTCTTGTTTTCTTCATGGAAGGTTCTGAAAGTAGTTTATGATGTTAAATAGGGAGAGTGGGAAGGAAGAAATAAACATAGGATAGGAAATTTAGTAATAATACCAGATATCTAGTCACAATAATCTTTTTTGTGTAGTTCCAAATTGCAAGCATCAACGGTAAACAATCCCCTTAACATGAAACATGCTAACTTAAATCTACTTGATTGCCTGCTAGGATCCACATGAACTGCAAGACATGCCGAAAATTTCAAAAAATATTTTTAACAGTTCATCTTGATTATTGATAACTTAAATCTACTTGATTGCCTTCTAGGATACCCAAATATCTGAATTTTGGGTTTTCGGTTCAGGTCGGGTTTTCATATTATAAGGTTCTTGAATTCGAGTAATATCCGATACTTGACAGGGTATTATTACCCAACACCCTAATTTTATTTTATTTTTATTAATTATATAATATTATATTTTAATTTTATTATTTAATATGTTTTAATATCCTAAACATTCAAAATTTTCAAAAATAGCAGCTAATACTCGATAAATACCTGAAATACACAAGTCGGGTTTTGATACCAAACTTTTTTTTTTTCATGAACCATCAAATTTGAGTGAGATAAGATCATGTGAATGTACATGATGATGGACTCTCCTATCACATTCTACGTGTTTCTGGCCACATGCGTTAACATTAGCACACAAATTAAGGATTATGGATCATCGTCGTTAATCGGATTCAGAACTTCCCGTTCTGGTTAAATTAGTATAAAAAATTGATATTTGAGGTTATTTTTTTGCGTAATATCGATAATATGGATTATTTTTCATGTAAGAGTACTTCCCATACAATTCGGATACTTAAATGATCGATTCTTTTTTTTTTTTTTTTTAACTTCTCCTTTTAAAAATGTTTTATTAGTTCTAACTAATCAAATAAATTATGAAGAAATGTAGATAAATATTGTAGGATAGAGTGTAATAAAATAATTTCAAAATTTCATGTGAATTCAAAATAAATAAATAAAAGTTTGATTATCTAAAAATATTTAAGATTTTATATCGAATTTCATTATGTTCTAGTAATTTAAAATAATGATAAAGAAAGAAAAATTTTATATTGCTGTAAAAATCGTTATTATAATATTCAATATTTATTGTTCTGGATTCTATTATTTTCATTAAGTTTATTTGAATGTATCTTTCCTAAAGAAATTAAGTATTTAATTTGAGCGAGAGGTATATGGTATTTTGATTGTTAGCAAACATACATTTAACATTTTCATTCCTTTTACTTTAAAGTGAAATCTATATCAATGCAAATAGAGACAAACAACAAAAATAGTCCGTTGGGATGAAGCAGGAATCTAGGGATGTGAACCGGTTCGGTACTAATTGACCGAAATTGGAAAAGTGTATTGTTGGTTATCGGCTACCGGATCATTTATAAGCGGTTAACCGATTCGGTATTGGTTATGAAACTAGTTTTTAAAAAAGAAATTATAATATTCTATTTCTTTTTTTAATATTTATAACATATCAATGTTTAAGCTAATAATTCACATAAATATTTTTTTAATAATAAGTCGATATAAATATATTTAAATTTAACTTGGTAAATATTTTATAAAATATAAAATAATTTTTTAATAAATATAAAATATATTATTTTTAATAATTAAAATAAAAATCAATACTCGGTACAATATCGGTTAATCGGGTACCGTTTATTTATTAAATGCAAGAACCGATTACGATTTATGAAGAACCGGTTATTGATTGACACTGCTATTGATTGACACTGCTAATGGAATCGGTAGAGATACGGATTGTAATATAGAATCTTAACAAAATTTGATTCTTTTCAATCCCTACAACTTAGGGTACGGATTTACTTTTCCTTTTACCTTTAAATGACACTGTTTCTATTGGTGTTGTTATATAACTTCAACAATCATGTGCATGTCAACAACATATCCACTTTATCTTTCTTTATTTTCTAATGATGTTATATTTTTTATTGTATTAATAAGATTGTGATATGTGACATGATTAAAGTTCAAAATTTAGGATATACATTAAAAAATATTTATTTTATATATTCAACCATTAATTATATGACATGTCATGATTTTATTAATGCAGATAGACATCACACCATTATATGAAAAAAATATTTGGATTACAAAATCTCTGATGCTCTATATATACCTTCTATTCCTTCAAGCACCTCATATTATTCTTTCATTCAATTTTATATACTCAAGAAATGACTGCCAAATTCATTTTCCTTTTGTATCTTATGTTTGCTGCAACTAGGGATGATAATGGGTGGGTAAAATTCGGACTAAAATTGTTAAAATATTTACGGTTCTGGAATCGAAATCGAACCGTTAATTATATTACAAATAGTTTTGGGCCGGGAGAATACCCATGGGTATGTTTGGGTCTGAGTCACCCATAGATATTTTCGGGTAGATTCTAATTTAATAATCTATGCATATACATATATATATATATATATATATATATATATATATATATAAACACATACATAACACACACCACATACATGCACACTTACACACACACATATATATAGAGGAGAGTTCAAATGTTAATCTTATCCCCAAGTGTTAACTATGATCCATTACCGATCGTTGATTAGTTTTGATCTATGGTTATAATTTATTCAATTATTTTAATATTATTTTATTATTTTAAAGGTTATAAAAGTAAATTTACTATTATTATTATAATCTTAACTTATTTAATATATACATGTCTTCAACAATAATACCTAAAATTAAGCTATAAATTATAACTATCAAAGAGATAATAACTCACCGCCGGAATTAATGATTTAATATTGCTTAATTATTATATATTTTGTGATTTAATAACTATTAAGTTTTCTATTGCCATAATTAAGCGTTCGAGTTTCCTTTTGTATTAATTAATGATTTATAAATCTCAATCATGTTACAATTACATTGCTTATTTTGGAATACCGCATAGTTTATTTTGTGATTTAATAATGCTTAAATTATTATATATATAATTATACTTATAATATATTGTAATCAATAATTACATTGCTTATTTTAGAACACCACATAGCTTATTTTGTGGTATAATAATGCTTAAATTATTATATATATAATTCTAATTATAATATATTGTAATCAATAATTATATTGTTTATTTTAGAACACCGCATAGTTTATTTTGTGGTATAATAATGTTTAATTATTATATATAATTCTAATTATTATATAACGTAATCAATAATTACATTGCTTATTCTAGAACACCGCATAGTTTAATTTGTGGTATAATAATGCTTAATTATTATATAAAATTCTAATTAGAATATACCATGAGCAATAATTACATTGCTTATTTTAAAATACCGAATAGTTTATTTTGTGGTATAATAATGCTTAATTATTTTATATAATTCTAATTATAACATACCGTAATCAATAATTACATGCTTATTTTATAGTACCTCGTGGCTTATTTTGTGGTATAATAATGCTTAAATTATTATATATAATTCTACTTATAATATATTGTAATCAATAATTACATTGCTTATTTTAGAACATCGCGTAGCTTATTTTTTGGTATAATATTGCTTAATTATTATATATAATTAAATAATGTACCAACCGCTTAATTAGGGGAGAATATAGAGTTTGGAATTTTAAATGCACTTTATCTTGTTTATTGGATTTTATTTGATTCGCTAATTTTATTTTATTTATCGTAGTGCCCAAAATTTAGGTCTATTTCAACCAATTTTGTTAATTTATATTTGATCTCCATAATGTAAATTACTAATCTGACCTTACTTATAATAAATAATCATTATATTAATTTTAATTAGTATAATAATTATATTGAATCTTGATCGTTCAAATACAATTGATCTACGGTTCTAATTGGATCCTACTTAACACCTAAGGGTTAGATCCTACTAGATCCGGCCCCTATATAGATATATATATATATATATATATATATATATATAAACAAGCACATATATATAAATATTTATAATATATGATTTTTTTAATTTATAATTGAAATTAAATTATTATTTTTTTAAATGTAAATTTAATTTAATTTTAAAATATAAATTTTATTTTATAATTTAAATTGACCTTCAAATTAATTTCGTAAATCATGAATTTCAAGTCTCATAATTTTCTATAAGTTCAATCCTAATACCAATCCCAAAAAATACGAGATATTATCAAATATCATTTTTTAAAATAAAACAAATTTAAAATAAAAAACGAAAAAATGATCGGTCCGGACCGGGTTAGAACCGTACCTAATAGGTCGGGTTGGATTTGGACCGACCACGACTGGGTTTGAACGGGTATGGAACCGGAACCATAACTTTAAAATGAATGAGTTTTGACCGGTTCCGGGTCCGATCCGGATTTTACCCCCCATTGTCATCCCTAGTTGCAACTACTCTAGCCCAGAAACCAGTAATGCTATGCTGCTGCAAACATTTAGCTATTTGCATACATATATTCTTGCTTATTTATAAACCATTGCATTTAAAGCTACTTATCCCTCACTAATATTTTTTGTATTATTACACAAAGAATCAAATCACCAAGTTATAATCAATAAAATGTAAGAGAACAGTTGAACTATCTGTTGGCAGAGTGCGAGCCGCGTTGCAAGTACAGATGCTCGGAGACGGCATTCAAGAAGCCGTGCATGTTCTTCTGGCAGAAATGTTTTGCGACGTGCTTGTGCATACCACCTGGCACGTACGGGAACAAGCAAGTCTGCCCCTGCTACAACAACTGGAAAACCAAGGAGGGTGGCCCCAAATGCTCATGATTCATGTTCAGTGTTCAATCACTTTATTTGTATAGATAGATAGCGTCTTTTTTGGTTCATCCATGCATATGTATACTGCCCCAAATTGGGCAGTGTTTTCGGGGAGGAACTTTTAAGCAGTTTCTTTCTGCTAATTAGGAACACTGTACTGCATTGCATTCACAATTGGTTCAAAGACCTAAATCTGCTCAAGTAATCTTGGATATATGAAGAAACTTGAAATCAACACAGATAGAACATGAAATCATCTCAAGGAGAAACATTCAGTGACTTAATCTTGATTCTTGATCAATGGGTTCTCTACTAAAATGGAACTTAACAAACATATGCAACAGAAAAATGTTGATATTGATAATTTATCTCTCTTAAGGAGAATGTAGAGAAGTTCAAATAACATACTGTCGAATTTCAGCTATATCGACAAAAACTTTTAAAGCAGAAACAATACAAGAAGACCTAAAGCTCTACAACAGACAGTATGTTATTCCCTCTACAAAGTAGAAATGAAGCACTAGAATAAGGTGAATCAATATAGATTTCACCTTCTATTTCTCCAGGCGGAAACGGAGAGAAGGGGTCGGTCTTGCCAGCAGATCACGACACAACCGTTCTCTTCTTTGATCTTATAACCATCACAGTTAAAGCTTTGCAGTAATCTCTTTGCTTGCAGCATAGCATAATAGCTTAGTGGAACATTTGCAAAGCCGGCTAACTCGAATCTCTGATTCCACTTTTCAAGCCTCTCGTGCCTTTGTTTCCTTTCGGTTCCCTCACATGCTATAATGTTCTTAATCTCCTCTCCGAATAGCATCTTCTCCATCTTCAGCCTCTCAATAGAGGCTCTTGGCAACGCAGACTCCAAGCAATCGAACAAAGCAGCGTAGAAGTACAATGACTCCGACAATCTCTCCATCAAGCTCTTCCCGTTGTGGTCAGAGTCTTGCTCTGTTACCACCATGACTTTGGGAGAGAGACCCCATAAGGCACTAAGATAGCCATCAATCTTAGGTGACAGCAGAACCGGTGAGGGCATTGATGATAGTGGAGACGAAGAGGCAGAATCAGTACTCGGACTGCAACCATTGATCATATCCTTCTCGAGTAACTCCCCTAACGTGCCTTGATTCATTTGTGCCACCCTTTGCAAGTGAACGCCTAAGCCTTTCACCGTGGGGGACCTGTTCCCAGCATCATCGTTAGAAGCCAGTAGCGTATGCAGCTGCATAATCGAACTAATGGCCAGAGCCTCCCCTGTTTTGACTCGTAACTTCTCAATATCGAGATCTTCCAACTTGCTCACGACGGGGTTGAACTGAAACGGTAGGTCCAACTTCTCAGCCTCCTCGATCAGCACGTGGGCAGTCTGTTCCAACACCTCCCGCTTCTGATGGATCCCCGTAATCCTCAAATGGGGCGGCCCTTCGGGCCGTGCACTCAAGTCGCGGATGAGGGCACACCACTGCGTAGGCTCGCTTGAGTTCAAGTCAATGACATGAACCATCTTCTCACCTTCCATGGCCTCGATAATGGCCTGGTTACTAATCACGAAAGCCACCTTCATAAAGGGCAAGAACTCGAAAAACATCTTCCTAACATGGATTTCTTCAGCCACCACCGAAATCCTAGTGGAACGAAAAGCCTTGTAAACGCCGGGCCAGCTCCTGAGGATCCTCTCGGCTAGAGCCTCGGAGAAATACGAGGCGATTCGCTGCATTGTATCGCCATTGGGCGAGGCGAGGTGGGAGATTTGGTCAAGGGCTATGTTTGCATTCTCAAGGCTGCCTGAAGCAACATGGTTCGCACAAGTGATTAACAAATGGATTAGATACAACCCTCTCTCCTCTGGTTTGAGATCCTTGAGCCATGGATAAGGGGACATTAAACTAGGCGAAGACGACGACGACATCGTCGGAAACATTTGCAATGGAGATGAAGAAACAGATGATGACCCCTCTTCTTGAAACATCAGCTCAAAAAGCAGAACAAAAATGCTGCCTTGGAACGAACGACGCAAACACTCAACTTTAAATTACTTCCAAATAAAAATTAAAGAATTTAATTAACGCCAAATCCCCTGAAAAAAGGCAAATCATATGCATATGAACATAGTCGGTTAAGGCTCTCAAGAACTAAAGCTCAACACAAAGATATGAATCAACTAAAGCATGAAACAAACGCAGTAAATTCCATTACAAAGAGTTGAATAACTTACAAATCAAGCCAAGATTTCTGAATCCATTTGTGGGTTTTCGAATTCACAAGAAACCCATGGAGAAAGCCCCATGCAAAGTCCCAAGAGAGAGAGGGGGAGAGAGAAAGAGGGGTTTGGATTTGGGATCTTTGTGTTTGATCGGTGGGATTTAAGGGAGAGAGAGGGCGAGAGATTAGATAAGTGAATAGTGAGTAAGCAGCGATGTGGAGCAAACGTGAGAGGAGATTTTGTCGGGAGTGAGTTTGGGTGTCGCTAAGCCTTTGCTTTGCCTGTAGAAGGAATATGGAATTTATGAGAACAAGTGCCCATTTCTTGAATTTTGTTCTCATTCTTTTTTCTCTGTCTTCAATATCTCTTGTCATTTTCTATTATTATTATCTCTATATCTCTCTAGTTTACACTCTACCCACAATTACTCGGTTTCTGGAAATTCCTACAATACTTCCTTCTTCCTTAAAATCAATAAAGAAATATGCAGACCCTTTTCTTGCTCGACTTTTCCACCACTATGACTATGAGCGACGAATCCCTTACGTTACACGTGTGTCAGCAAAACTGGACCGGCCGGTTCAATCAATCTACTGCACCTATTTGAGAAAGAAGTCCTAAAATATTGAAATATTTTCTTTGTTTCATTAAAAGTGATTATGTTTTTTTTATTGAATCTTTCTATTAAAAGTGTCTATTTTTCTAAAAAGAAAAGGTTTACATTTACAATACATCATATATATACTTTTTAAAACACAACACTTTACTTTTTTTGTAGTTTTCGTGTTGGATTCTTTATGGTCGCTTTTAGCGAGATGGATATAATAATTTTTATAACAAAGTTTGGGTCAAACTGTTTGACAGATCTGATCATCGTAATTCGTACATGTGTTCTGTAGTTAAAGATTAAATCGGACATTGAGTATATAGAATATGGGGATGTGTATATGATTTGCATCAATCAAAGATTAAATGGGACCTTGAGTATATAGCTTTGGGATCAAATCGATTATCATTAAATTGGAGTTTAATTTAAGTACATTATGGAAAAAATAAAAAACTCGCACTTCATCTGGTCTTGTTTGTAGTTTAAAGTTTCAAACTTCTTTGCAATAATTCCGAATTGTCAAATATTTAAGATAGTAAGAGGGAGTTTGACTAAACAAATTTATTAAGTGAAGTTTGAGTCTCACATGTTTTATTATTTTTAATTGAATCGTATATATTGAATGATGTGGGTCCACGTCTATTTACTATAAATGGTAAGTTTCAAATTCTAATAATATTGGTTTACGGACTAAAATGATAAAACGTTAACGATATTGATGAACGGAGTAAATAGAAAATTGGATTTCATTCAAATACGGTCTAAATCTCACAATAATTTATTTATTATTTTGTAGGGCTTCACTATCTCTAAAGAATAACTTTCTACATTGGTGGAACTAGTGAATTTTTCATAGCATTTGCTTCACATTCAAACTTATTTCCATCGACTGTTGAAATGTACTTTCATAATTATTTGAAATTAACTATGCATGATGGGCTACATAATCACTATTTTATTTTCACAACAAATTCGAATACCTTATTTTTCGTATACATATGAATTTATTTGACAATTAGTGAAAATTCAAATCAACAATTTCTTCAAGTCACATCACACAAAAGAAAAAAAGAAAAGTGGACAACATAGAATTGTCACATTCTAATAGTCTTGTTTTCTAATAGGTTGGCATGATCGAAAAGAAATTGTCTCCCTCTCTCTCTGTTACACATACAAACAGAAAATGACCCATATGTCTCTCTTTAGTGTTAGGAACTATACTTTATAATGTGGTGTGTTTGTCATTACATGAGGTGGAATGGGAATCAAGGGCTGTCTAAAGTCTTCAATATTCTTCAAACATCACTAACCTCCAAACATGACCTAACAAAGACAAACAATGTGCCATCAACTTTTGTAGCCTAGCGTGTGAATTGCAAGAAATTCTATTACATACTTACAAACACTAATTTTGTTTCCTAATGCACCAACTTCAAATTGGTATTATCGGCTGTTTCAAGCAATCATCCAAAATTAAACACCTTATATTGTAGGATTTGTCACTCTTCCCATCAATCCCCTTTTCACCTACTTTGAGTAAATTATTTTTTATTTGGTAAAAGCTAAAACAGGTTAAATTAAATGACATTACTTGAATGCTATTACATATACATGCGAAGAGATGATCAAAAGTGTTGTATTTGCTAGAGAATTGAGAGTCTATTGTAATGCATAACTACTTAACCGGAGGATTCACTGCAAATACCAAAAAAGAAAAAATAGGATAACCAAATCACTACAAATTATTCTCAATAATAACGATCCATTTCTTTTTAGACAATAACCAATAAAACACTCAATAATTATATATTACACAAAGATAATTGAACATCTCATATGTTATTATTATTATTTTTATCTGAAAAGAGATTAATCATTAAAAGGACGTCTCTAGAAGGAATATGAATCTTTATTAATGAGATTGAGGGAGTACTAATTAACAATTTCCTTGAAATAAGGAAGATAGCAAAATTTAGATATTAGGTTAATATTTTTCGATTTAATTACACATAAAATCATGAATTTTAGGCCAAGTTTTTTTCCATTGCAGCCCGTTGCTATTGAGAATAATGTCATTTTCGATAATTATAAAATATCGTTTCAACTAATTTTTCGCATTTCATTTTACTATTGTCACGATAGAGCATGTTGTCGTTTAGGCACAAATTTTTATGGTTCATTTTTTAAAATAATATACTTATATTATCATGAAATTGTTAAAAATAAAATTATTTTTATTTTTACTTTTTGTAGTTTCTAAAAGACCAAAATGCACCCCTAATTATTTTCATTGTAATACAATTATAGCTGATAGTTTGTTACAATATAAGAAGTGTCTCTCAAGTATATTTTCAATACTCTTAAATGAAAAAGAAACAAAACGAAGTCAAACAATTTAAGTTGGAGATATTAATAAATGTTTAAAGTTTAACAACCAAAAAACATAATGTGAGGGGAGTTAGAACCAAAAGAAGGTAATTAAATTTTTTGAATCATATTTGTATAAGGATTCATATTTTAAATTTT
Source organism: Leonotis leonurus (assembly GCA_026898415.1). Classification (NCBI taxonomy): domain Eukaryota; kingdom Viridiplantae; phylum Streptophyta; class Magnoliopsida; order Lamiales; family Lamiaceae; genus Leonotis; species Leonotis leonurus. The sequence goes on from JAPKLX010000046.1 coordinate 362,172, forward strand.
GCTTAAAGCTTGTTCCGAAAAAGTAGTCAAAGAGCATTGCAAATTTTTGATACGCAAATTTTTGACTTGACGATATTTGTAAGTATGTAAAATTTCTACTAAGGTTATATATTTATTAGACATTATATTAATTTGTTAAGCTATATATATTTAATATAAGAAATATTTGCTAAATTTATTAAAAATATTACAATATATATTTTCTTTATATATTTTTAAATCGAATCAGATTCAAATCAAATTAAGTAATTCAAATATCTATATCAAATTATTTCAGAATTCAACCGGTTACAAGCATAATAACAAGCAATGACAAAATAGTCATATGATGTGAAGTATTCAATAAAATAAGTTTTTATTTTTAAAAAAGAGGTAAAAACTAAAATAC
>JAPKLX010000046.1:362569-404910 GCA_026898415.1 Leonotis leonurus
TAAAAAAGAGGTAAAAACTAAAATACTCATTTTAAAAAATAAAAAATGAAAAATATTCACTTTACATGATAACATGAGAAATTTCCTCATGTGCTCCTATTTCTCATTTCACAAATAGTTCGAATAACATGTTATTATGTAAAATGATTATTTTATATATTTTATCTCTATTTTATAAAAATGAGTAATCTTATTTATTACCATTACTCCCTTCGTCCCAAAATATTGTTTCTTTTTTTTTTTTTTTTTTGTATTGTGGCACAAATATTAACTTGTTTTCTAATAATAAAAAATTACTTTTGTTGACATATTCATTTTTTTCAACTTTTATACTAATAGCCTAAAAGAAACAAGGTTGTGGGGACGGAGAGTTACAAAGGAAACACGCGCACTCATCCACACACACACCAAACAAATAAGATGGACCTCAAAGTCCATATCCAATTTCCCTTCAATAATTCCAAAACAAAAATAAAGTTGGATAAATGTCTCTAAGGTCCACCTGGGTGAACTTGTAGTAAAAAAAAACCACCATTTTTTCTCATTGTCAAGTAGGTCCATTCTAATACACTTTTGTTCAATTAAACCCAAAATATTGATGTGGTTTCACGTTTTTAACCTTAGTTGCAGAAAATCATCTGCGAATGAAATTTTGCATGATTCGCCGTCCATTATTCCTTTTTTTCAGAGATTTCTTCTTCTATATTTGATCGTTTGATGCTGGGTTGATTGTTACTACATTTTTCAGATTCAATTGCCTATTTTTTCTGTTCTAATTTTCGTTTTTTTGTATCGACGGTTTCATCGTCGGTTCTTCTTTGTTCTGATTTTTTCTGATTTTTCTGTTTTCATCGTCGGTTCTTCTTTGTTCTGATTTTTTGTTTCCTAATGGATTGCAGTTTCTCATTGTTGATTAAGTATAGAGAGGAGACGTTGGTTGTCAACAATTCACAAGTTTCAAGTTTCAATGATCTGATTTCCGCTGTTTTATCGAATTGGTGTGATATCAACGTTGGTTTCTTTTGTATATGCTACTGGTTTACTTTTTACTCACTGATGGTTTAGTTATCTTCAGTTGATGATTTTTTATTGATTTATGCAGTTTTGAACTTAACTTTATTATTCTATCCAGATTATGCAAAAAGCAGAATAAACTAACAAGAGAACCATCAAGATAAATTTTTGAACCATATGCACATAATTTTAAAACCATTAGATTTGTTTTTCATACGAGATGGTTTATTTTTTATATGTTACTGGTTTACTTTGTACTCACTGATGATTTAGTTATCTTCAGTTGATGGTTGTGTGTTGATTTATGCAGTTTGAAACTTAACTTTATTATTCTATCCATATTATGCAAAAACCAGAATAAGCTAACAAGAGAACCATCAAGAGGAATTTAGGTTTCTGGTTTCTGGTTTTGCGAGGGTTTTGGCAGAGACGAGCGAGAACCATTACATCAGACATTGTGAACCATAAGAACAGAGGTAATGAACCATCAGCACATAAGTAATGAACCATCTAGTTTGAAATCCAAAACCATTACTGTTTTCATTCAGTTGTGAAATATAATCTCCAGCGAGAACTGTTTTCATGGATGTATATATATCTGCCCTTGCACAATCTCCTCCTCTCCTCGCTGCCGTCGACGGCGGAGGTGTTACTATCACTAGCACAGGAAGATTGGATCCTGGCGACGGCAAGGGATGGCAGAGATGAGCGATCGGAAGCGTAGATAAGGAGATACCAGAAGACGAAAATAGTGCAAGAAGCGATCCAGAATTTTTTGAGTGATCTGGGAGTCTCCATGGCTCTTCTAGAGAGTGCGGCTGAGTGAGAGAGAGAGGGGGGGAAGAAGGAGGGGATAATTGAAGTGGAGAGGCGCGATTTATATGGGTGGTTTTTTGGTCCATCCACTTGTAATTTGGGGCCGCATGATAATAAGTTTTTTTGATGGTTTTTTTTGCCCAATATTTGGTCATAATGGACCGGCCCGTCTTTTCCCCAATAAAGTTTTATCACTCAAAAATAGGTCCAATTGCAAGCCCATCTCTACTTTATCTCGCCTCTCGAAACCCTAGATCCGGCCGCCGGAAATCTCCTCCGATTCATCCGATTTTTGGGTCTCGCCTACAACCGGAAACTCCTCTCTCAGCTGGTACGACAAGTTCTGAGCTTCGCTAATGAGTTTTTTCGCATTTTTTTATGGGTCTGCTTGCGATCTGAATGCGTCCTGTCGGGATAGTTTGTTGTGCGTCTCTCTTTCATGATAATTCATCCTCTATTCGTGGTCTTTTTCAGCGGAAATTGTGATCGGATCTTGAGCTATCTGTGTTAAATATGTTTGTCACTTTAGTTACCAAGTCCAGTTCAGCTGAAGCTTGCAGAGAATCATGCTTTGTGGCTGTGCCCCAATTCTGTATATGTCTTTTGTGTTATTGAATTTTTAGAAGAACTATTGATTATTGTTGTGGTGCTCATGATAGATCAGAGCCACTATATCCTTTACTATGAATTGTGGATTCTCGGTAATTTCAATTTTCTTGTAAAGTGAAAGTGAAATGAGTGATTGACAGATATAGAGGATGAGTAACACGACGGCAGGTCCTTCAAAAGTGAGGCCTGGATCATCCCAACCTTCAGAATCCTCCAAGCGTAAACGTGGAATGTTTCAGAAGGATTGTGGGTTTTTTTTTCTTCTCTTTTTTAGTGTTGAAAAATTTTGTTTGTGGTTTTGACTTTTGAGGTCTGTGTTCTAACACACTTATTGTTTATCTGGATGGTGCAGTGCAGCATATGATGTATGGATTCGGTGATGATGCTAATGTATGAACCTTGTTCATCTGCCATGTCATCTGATACTTCTTTCCCGTAACCCTTCCACACGTCTTTGTATTTTTGGTTTAAAAATATAATATGCATTTGAAATCCATATTATCCAAGGAAGAGCTTGAAAGATATGTCATATAGTGCCAATTAATTGTCAAATAACACTCGGGACTATAATTATTATTATAGATAAAGCTCAATCTCAATGTTGTTACGTTCATTCCAGAACTCCTTAGTTTCCATCACAAATTTCCTTTTATGTGAAATTTGTTTGTATTTAGCTTGCATTATGCATCAAAATAGCAATTTTCAGCTAACAACTATATGTCTTTGTGTTGTTGGTACACACTCAGCCGCTTCCGGAGACTGTTGCACTTGTTGAGGATATCGTTGTGGAGTATGTAACAGATATGGCAAGTGCCCACTTGCTATTGTTTTTTTCAGCAGTTCGGTTTCAATTGTATTTCAAAGAACTTAATTTTTTTCTCCCTTCAGGTCCACAAGGCTCAAGATATTGCAAATAAACGAGGAAAACTTTTAACAGAGGATTTCCTCTTTCTAATCCGCAAGGTAAAAATTACTGGTTATATGCTGTATAACCTAATTTTACCATCTCCCAAAGATATAGCTCAATGTTCAAATTTCTTGTAATCTCATACACAAGTGTGATTGTGTAGGATTTGCCAAAACTGAACCGTTGTACAGAGTTGTTGTCGATGAACGAAGAACTGAAGCAAGCAAGAAAGGCTTTCGACATGGATGAAGACAAACTTGCTTCAACTGACTGATGAGTGGTATAATCAACTGGATATTCCTAACTTATGATGGCCTGAATTTATCATTTCTAAATTCACTCAAGAAGAAAATGCTTCTAATTTAGAACTGCAGTTAACGAGAGTAGAATTGGTCTCCCCTTTGTGGATAATTGAGATAGCTTAGTGGATGGAACATTTACAAATATATAACTGCATCCAAGAATATTTGATGAAGAAATCTTTTAGGAAGATGCATTATCATTATCATTATCATTATCTTCCATATTGCTGTTTCCTCAGACGGAATACAGGAGAAATTGGTTGTTGTGATTTACCAAGTAACTAACTAATTGCAAAACAATTGCCATCGAAGCTCACAATTAGAATGCTGTGAGCTTGAATTTCTGGTCATCTTTAAACGAGACAATAATTCGAATTTGATAGAAAAGGTAATGGTAGAAGGAGATATTGAAGAAAATGAAGCAGCTATTTGTATGTTAGCATATATCTTGAATTTGAATCCTTTCGTAATGCGGCTTCATAGTTTAAATTTAGACGAACATTTAAATTTTATGTAATGGCTATTTTTTTTTCGAAGTAGCCATTCAGTGACAATAACACAATAACTAATTTAAAATGATTTTTAAGCTGCGCAGTAAATTTTGTTCAAAGTTTGTCCCTCCCAAGAGATTCATTAATTGTAATACACACGGTTTAGATATGATTTTAAAATAATTAAATTGTAAAACGACTATACGATTACTATTCGAACCGTAAATATAATTATGAACGCCTACGAATTAGAGCTGAATTAATATATTATTTTAGGTTGAATTATTTGTAATTAGTGAAATTTAGATCTAATTTAGTAGTAACGTGTAGTAAGTGTGTTGGTGTATTTTCCATAAATAAAATCTTCAAGTATAAATTATTTTTGTTAACACCCAAAATGACCACTCACGTTCATATTGACCCTTAGCAGCTCGTGATGGGCCTGGAAGAGGGGGTACATGTCAAGTATCGGCTTGGGATCATGTCTTCTTAGGACTATTCTGGATGTTTTGGTTTCGCTGGAATGATCCTGCAAAAACCTTGGGTAAAGGCCATAAGTCGAGGGGCAGCCATAAGGCTATTCCTTTCACACCTGTCCCCCTTTTCACAGAGATGAATTGATGGGCCCCACTGATTTGTTTTCGATCAGAGCATCAAGCAGCGCAACCCGGTTCTACTTGACTAAGCCCGTGCTTGCACTCAGAAAACGAGGAAGAAGAAGACCTACTTTTAGGCCTAAAAAAATAGTTCACTCGGCACACGATTAGGATCCACCTTCCAGCTCTCTTGATAGCAACAAAGGATTGAGGCTTTTAAATGACAAAACGCAAATTATTAAAATTCAAAAGCAAAAGCCAGCCACATATAAATAATTAGTAGGAAAACATGATTACTTTGTTAAGAGCATGGTTGGCGCTTAATAACTGAACTGAACTGAAGTTCCAACTTCCACCACTAATTAATATTTATTTATATATTCTTTAACTTATCTCTCTCACACACATACACACCACACCACACAACCCCGTTGATGGCGTCCACCACGACCAGCTTCACACTCTCTCCCGCCATCGAGCTCCCACTTTCAGTGAAACCTTTCTCTCGACCATTCCCTTTCTTCCCGCTCCGTCCCCTCAATTCTCCTTCTTTTCCTTGCAACTTTAAGAGATATCCACCACCACCAGCTACAGCTGCAGCTTCGGCGTCGCGCTCAAATGCTGTGAGCGACCAAATTACTCAATCTGTCTCCACCGACTCAACTCAAATTTCCCAAAATACCCCTCCTCCACCCTCTTCCTCCAAGCTTGTTCTCGTCGTTGGCGGCACCGGCGGAGTTGGTAATTCGCCTCTTCTTCCAATTTCTACGTAGATTATGTTGCCCTTCACTCGATCATCTGCTGTCATCTAGTTCTAGTACTAGTTACGATCCCACTAGCTCTTATATTTAGTGTAAAAGGCTTAGTTAGTGTTCTCTCAAGTGAAGATGCTGAGATAGTAGGCAAACAGAAGTTCAGTTTATTATTCTGCGGCCATATAGAAGCTTTCACTTTGAGGAGATAAAGCATGTGCAGTGAAATCTTTTTCTATTTTTCTTGGAGATTTCATTGTCTATATATAATTCCTAGCCACGCCTTTTTTGAAACAGAAACTTCTTTAGTTAATCCTCTATTGCAATTCAGGGCAATTGGTTGTAGCAAGACTGCTTGATCGAAATGTTAGAGCACGGCTTCTACTTCGGAATCTGGAAAAGGCCACCACTCTCTTTGGTGAACAAGACCAGGAAAAATTGCAGGTTGCTGCTTATCTTGTTTCAATTTTTGAACCGAGTATGTCTACTAAAGTTTGACATCTGTAAAGACAACTTGCTTCCGCTTGCCTTATTCTTAAAACATCTTTCTAAACCTGGTAGGTACTGCAAGGTGACACGCGAAACCCAGAGGATTTGGATCCTTCGATGTTTGAGGTATGATTATTCTCATACACAATAGGTCTAGGTCTGTTGCTTTGCTGAGGAAGGTTCTATAAAACATCTAGGGGGATGTGAAATGGAAACGATTTTCACAAATTACTTGAAGGCCGTAAATAATATAAGATTTGTGTTACAGGGTGTCACACATGTTATATGCTGCACTGGAACAACAGCATTTCCATCTAGGAGATGGGATGGAGATAATACACCTGAGAGAGTAGGTTAGATTGTTTCTCTCCAAATTATTAGTTCAGTGTTTGTGCATTCTATGCAGGCTTATGAGACGCTGCTAGTACACTGCAGTGTCAAGTATAAGTTATAACAGCTAGAAAATTTAAGGTGCTTATTCAATTTATTCTTCTTCCCATTCATTTCACTCAATTTAGAAAGGGAGGTATGTGGATGAAGTACTAGGAATTAGATGGCCAGAAATCGAGTAAAAGTTGAGATGCCTTATAAGGATAACTAAAATTTAAAAGAACTATACGCCTACAGCCTACATGGGGATAAGGCTTAGATCAGAAAACTAGCTTCATCATAATATAACCCATGCCAATGTCACATCTTATGGTTTTGATAATAACTCTATGTTCGTATCCCCAATGCCTTATCTACCATTTACCGTCATTCCTTTGTGCAGATTGGGAAGGCGTGAGAAATCTTGTGTCAATATTGCCTTCGTCACTGAAAAGAATTATTCTTGTTTCTTCAGTTGGAGTCACCAAGTGCAATGAACTTCCATGGAGGTATGCTTTCTGAATGGTAATAACTCCAATTTCGGTGAAATAACTTTGTGGTGAAACTGCTCTTTTTGTAATTAGGGAGAAATTTGTTTTCCTTGAATACTCTTATGCTACTTTATCTTGACAGAAAGAACGTTATATGAAATCACCGAAACAAGAAGGTTTTATAAGCATGTTTTTTCTAATATTTTTCTGGGCATCTTCTTGCACTGTATGATGCTCTGTATTTTTGTATGTGAAGAGCTGAGAGTTGCATTGTGTACCAATTTGCTTGTACCTGCGTAAGAGTAAATATTTTTAGTTTTCGTGCATGACCAGAAGTATCAGTCTCGTTCTGTAGAGGTAAAACAGGCTGCATTCTTATATAGATTCGTGAACTCACTACACAAATTTGCTTGCATTGTTATATTTTCCTTTCATGTGTCGTTTGTTAGAATGGATTCAACAAAAAATTGATGGGGTCCCCATGAAGACTCAGCAGACTTTTACTAACTTGATCTTTCTTCCTTGCTCACAGCATCATGAACATTTTTGGTGTTCTTAAGTATAAGAAAATGGGGGAGGACTTTCTTCGTAATTCTGGCCTTCCATATACTATAATCAGGTACAATTAAACAATTTTCAAAGTCGAACCTTTCTAGCATGCTTGTGCAGTTATAGAAGTTCCTTTTTTCACTTCTGTTTCCCTCTTGTTCTGCAGACCCGGTAGGTTAACAGATGGACCTTATACATCTTATGATCTCAATACTTTACTCCAGGCTACTGCTGGTGAACGCCGAGCAGTGGTTATAGACCAAGGTGCCTAGTGTTTTCATACTATTGCTTCTACTTCACTTTCATCTTAGTACATGGCTATATGAATAATCATAACTTCTAGGCGATTACAGTAGCTAATCATGATGAATATCCCTAATCACGCTTTTTCTATGGTCAGGTTAGTGGAAAAGTTGGCCCAATGATTTACTTCAGTTTAGTTATTTTGTCTGAATGAACACAAGAAGTTGTATCTCAGTTGGCCATATTTAGCTTTGCTTACACGAAAGTGGTTTCCATTTACTCAAGTAGCATCCAAGAGAGCCGTTTGCACTTAAGAAATCAATCAAACTTTGTGATAAATGAGATGAGGCTTGAAGCATAAGAAAAAGCATGATCTACATACCTCAATGTCCCTCTTCTACAATGTGCTTAATTCACTTTTCTGATGCCCAACTTCACTTTTGATGCTTAAGATTGAATATTTTTAGACGTTACTTGTTGACATGGGATATGGTTTCCCAGGGGATAAGCTCATGGGAGAGGTTAGTAGACTTGTAGTTGCAGAAGCCTGTATACAGGCGCTGGACCTTGACTTCACTGAAGGCCAAATCTACGAAATCAACTCAGTCCAGGTAAAATTTTAAGGCTTAATCAACCAGTCATTCTGCAAATTTACTCCACAATCTATTGCTGTGGATTATGACTTGGAATAAACTCATGAATACATCACAGTCTACATACAAGTACAGTACAGCAGCATAACAATTTGTTACTTTTTTATTTTACTTATGATTTGTTGTGTTCTTAATTTGCTAATCTGATTTGATATTTTGGCATCTAAATATGAATGCAGGGGGAAGGACCAGGAAGTGATCCCAAAAAGTGGGAAGAATTATTCAAATCTGCTAATAAGAATCCAGTCCCATTGTGATAATACTAACCTCTTATTTTACAATTCATGTTCAGAAATGTGCACATTCTACTCTATTACTCTATAGTAAACGCATGTACATAACAACCATACTCATAGATAATTATCAATACAACCAAATATTTGTACTCCTATTTATCTTTATCTTTACTTCTTTAGCTTAGAAATAATGTATGGTTACTTTCCTAACTCTCTAAATCCATTTTTATAGTACTACTATTTGATAAATATATGGAGATTAGAAATAAGAAAGCCACTATATCAGTATCCCATCGGAAAGGAGAGAATGGTTTAGTGAATGAAGAGCTGTAAAACAGGAGGCCCATTCATTGGAATTATCTGATATGTGGACCATCGGTCCGTACGATATTAATTTAATTTTTTAAGGGGGAAGTCGCACCACACCAATTCTAGTGAAATTTTTTTCTTGTTTTGTAGCGTCGGTCTTGCACAATACCAATTCTAAAATGTTGAAGTAAGTTAATTTCAAGTGTAACAGTGATTGCAAACGAGTAACAGTACAAATGCAATAATTCACAGCTCAGAAAATGGAAAGTAAAATTATACTGCAAAAAATAAAAAACCCTTCAAAGCTTTGATCTAGTGATTTACTATCAGATGTTTGTTTCCAGCCAAATTAATCAAACATTCCCTCAACATCCCAAGATACAATTCAAACTAAAGAGTTCTGAAATGAGTTTCTTATAATTGAACGAATAAACAAAGTCATGGATGGAAGAATTTGTTAAAGTTATTGCAGTTGAGGAAAGGGAAAACCCTTCTCTCTTCTAGGCCGTGCTTCACCACAAAGAACCTTGCATTCGTGTCTATTAGCAGCGATGTTCTTATTTGCTTGTTGACAGGTGGGGGCTCCCACAATGACAAATGTTTGGTCACTTCTAGTCCGACAATCGATCCAAGCTAATTTATAAAAAAAACATCATAATTATGGTTCTGTTATGTTGATAATTTGATATCGCAACCGAATTGAGGTTACTACGATTTGAGGTTCGAAATCCGAACTATCCAAGGTTGTTTTGGGTTATTCTCGAATCACCTTAAAAATAATTTTTATATAAATTTATAAGTTATTATGTAATTTTATGAATTATAAATAATGATCATATATAAACCGTCGTTGGTAATATATACTACAAAGGGCAAAAATTACCCGTGGAAATAATCCATTGGTAATATATAATACAAAGGGCAATAATTACCAATAGAATATATATACATATAAATATATATATATATATATATATTAATTTTAAAATTATGTTGGTTATTACGTTGGAAAAATAACTAAATAAATTAAATAATTGCGTCTGCAATTATTGCCAAGAAAATAATCCATTACCAAACAAAGATATTTTCTTTAAATTTAGAATTCTGTTGGTTATTCCTTAAAAAAATAACTAAATTAATTAATAATTATTTTTTTTCCATTGGAAATCCATTGTTAAGTATATTCATAATTTTTATATTTTAATTCAAAAAGGAATATAAAACTTGTTTAACACAAACATTATAAATCAATAATATTGTTAAATATATGATATCTAATATTTTTAACATACAAAAATTCCAAATTTTAATAATCTAGTATATAATATTCCAAATTTAATATAAATAAAAAGCATCTAATATATCAATACATTGATAATTTAAAAATTGATGGTAAATCACTTCGGAAGGTAGTAGTGATGTAGTACTTGATCAGGATTGAAATTGAGCCATTAGAGTCGTATTTGCTCCTGTTGTGATCGTAAGTAGTGCACATCATTTTGCATCTGCTCCTCCAACCGTTGGCGCTCTAGCCTCTCTTTCTCCAGCTGTGCCCGTAAACAAAAATACACCTAACTTAACCATCATTACAATGTGGAACCCATGTTATCAAAAGAAAATTGAATATAAAGAGCACAAATATAAAGAAAAATGGTGTGTACCATTTGCTTAATTTGTTTTAAGTTAAATTTTATACAATAGCTAAGAGCTAAGGCTAAAAAATCAGCACATATGAACTCTAGCTCGGGGATCATAATAACTAAGGCCAGTATGAAACTGAATTTGAAAGCAATGAGCAGAAAAATACAATAACATAGACTCTGACCTGGGGAAGTATCAGTCAACGTGTATAGTTCGGTTGTAGAATAAATTCCACCAAGGACTGCCATATCTCATCAACAAACATTGCTTGTTACTTGAAGCTTGTAGAAATATTCAAAGGTTGTGCCTATAATAAAGCAAAATTTAGACAAAGTACCTAGTAAAAACCAATTAATAAGTGACTTACAAAATGTTACCTGTATGCTGAGTGCCTGAGGCCACTTTGAGTTGTGCACCTGCATCTCTAAGCGAATCCTGACAAGCTTGGACACCTGGTGGCTCGGAATCAAGTTGTACAAATCCACTTTTGTGTCAATAATATCCATTAACTTTTGCAGACAATCATCCATGAAAATTGAAGCAAATAAAACAGGACTTGAATGAAAAAGCATTAGAAAAGGCTGCTTCAATGGGGGACATATGAAATATTTTTTTATAAATAGAAAAGCTATCGTACAGAGAAAACAAATGGCATACATGAATGATGGAAGAAAGATCAAATCCCTATAAACTGTAAAGTACACTGGACAAAGCAGATTCCATTCCACAATTAAACTAGTTTACATTGCAAATATTGATCTTATACTGCAAATCGTAATTGGTATCTGATCAACAACAAATGTTCAAGGTAAAGATCTTTGACCAATTGAATATATCTGTTTTATGTCCAGCTCAGGGATATGTTAATCCGCATAATGTGAGTAGAACTTAGTCATGACTGACAAACACCATTACAGTTTAAACCACCAATTATATTTTGAAGTGTCGAAAATTAATGAAAGTGCAGAAACTCTATCCTTGCCATAAGGATAGATCAAGTAGGAAGTTAACGAGAAGAGAGACCGGATCCAAATCCCTGAGTTCCTAAATCAACATGTCATTCTTCGTCACAAATTAGTTAAATTGATTACTGCAAGAAGAAATAACATACTCCTACTTGCTAAACTAGAAAATCCATGGACATAATAATAAAGCATCATGTTAAGAAATTCCTGTTTAAGTTGCCAAAATCAAAGCAAAACACAGAAAATGCAATTACGAGATAAATAAATAAACAAAATTCAAAGGGAAGTCAGAAATTTGGTGGGGAAAGCGTACAACGTGGCGGAGCGAGGCCTGCAGAACACGTGCCTGCTGTTCCTGCCAGTGAGCTTTGGCGCCGGGTGTGGCTCTAGGGTTCCGCTCTTCATCTGAGGAAGATGAATTGAAAGCAGAAGCATTATGAGGCTTATGATTTTGAGTGTTCCCTGTGGCGGTGCCTGCTGAAAACGTGGCCTGGTGTACGATTGGGGCTGGGAGAGGAGCAGGGAAGCCTAATCGATAATTTTTGCATAATCAAACAAGTTTCAACGTTTTCTTGACGTTGTTAATATGTTCACGTATCAACGAAGAAGCAGTGGCATCAAGTGTGTATCCCCTCATCTTCATCTCCTCCAAAACTTCAAGTGCATCGTGCACCTTCTTCCTTTTGACAAGACATTGGATAAAAACATTGAACACCACATTATCGAGGCAGCAACCATCGTTTATCATTTGCACATACAAAACCTTGGCCTCCTTCATCTGTCCTTCTATGCAAAGTGCACGAATAAGGATTGAATATGTTATTGTCTTCGGCGATATACCTTTCGATGGAAGCTTCTTGAAAAGATCGTTTGCTTGTCTAACTTCATTAGCATCGCACAATCCCTTAATGAGGATGTTATATGTAACTATGTCGGGGATGATGCCTTTATCTTCCATAGTATGCAACATGAAGAATGCCTCATCAATATGATGAGCGCTGCACAAGCCATCCAAAAAGATGTTGTAAGTATGTATATCAAGACCCAATTGGCCTCTCATCTCCTCGAATAGAGTCAAGGCGTCTTCAGAGTAGCCTCCACGAAATAAAGCTTTCAACATTGTGTTATATGAAACCAAGTCATGCTCTAACCCTTCTCCAGGAACATTAGCAAAAATGTGTGAAACTTCATCTAGTCGCCTCGTTTTGCTATATCCATTCATCAGTGTGCTGTAAGTGATAATATCAGGCTTGCACCCTGAGCTCAATGCTAAATCGAAGATCTTTCTAGCATTGTCCATTTCTCCTCGCATACAATATCCATTCATCAGTGTATTGAAAGTTATGATGTCAGGTTGGACATCCATTTGCTTCATATTTTGAAAAGTACGCTCAGCATCTTCCATCTTTCCCTCCCTGCAGAAAGCATCTACTAGAATAGTATAAGTGACCACATCTGGGTAGAGCTCACAAGCCACCATCTCCTCTAACATTAAATCAACCTCATTCCATCTCCTAGCATTGCATAAGCCCCAAATCATTGAATTATACGTTACGACATCAATTGAAATTCCCTTATCAGACAAAGTGGAGAAGAGTTGGAGAGCTTCGTCAACCATTCCGACCTTGCATAGACCATCGAGAACCGATTGGTAAATATAAATATTGAGAGGTAAGAAAGTTCTTTTTTCCAAAAACATGAGCAATTCAAGGGCCTGGAGAATATGACCAGCTTTGCAGAACCCATTGATCATAATAAGAAGAGTGACTTCATTAGGTATGCATAGTTCCTCAGAGAACAACTTCGTCCACAGTTTCGATGCATCTTGAATATTCCCCATCGACATAAGCCCTTTGATGAGAGTATTGAAGGTTACAACATCAGGCTCGCATCCGCGCTTGAAAAAGCTGCCCAATATAGCAAGCCCAAAATCAGCTCTTTTTAACAGGCAAAAGCAATTGATGGCAGTGGTCAAGGTATACCGATTTAGAGGAGCCTCCCTCAGCAGCATTTCGTCGAACATTTCAAGGGCAATATGATATTCTCTCATCTTAACTACAGCATTCAATAATTTCGAGAATTCAGTAGCAGAAGGGTGTGGTTGCATTCTTACCATCTTGTGAAATAAGGCGACTGCATCATCGGGCTCCAGCATGCTTGCAAAATCGAATGCGGGCTTATCGGAAAAATATGTAATTCGGTGACTGATGTTGAGAAATAAGCCATAGTGAAGGGATTTGAATGAACAATTTGGCAGAAATCTTGTCAAAATCATAGCTGGGTTGAAAAACATAATTCAAATGTTTGATCTTAATTGAAGGCTATGAATGTAAGGCTCGAGCTCAAAGTCAAGGGGGGATTGGGGAAGAAAAGAAGAAAGGCAAGATACAAAGAACGTTCTAATAAAATAAAATTACATAATTGTCATAATACGTCGATTGAGAAATTTTAGTGGTATTAAAACAACTAGGTATTGCACCCGTGCTATGCACGGATTTATAAATCTATTTATTAATAATTTATAATATAGATATTTAAAGAAATCAAAAATATTGTAATCTAATTTTATTTGGTGGTTTTAAAACCGTAATCGATAGTACTCTTTTTAATTGTGACTATGTCAGTTTCAAAATTTGAGAACAAAATCAACGATTTGATACAATAACTTCGATTTATTTTACCTCATTCAATTTCTTATTTTATAAAGAGTCGTTTTTATTAATTTATAACAACACATTAAAATTAAAAAATTAACTATTTAAACATTTGTGTATATTGATAAAAAATCATAACAAATATATTTGAACTCATTATTATTTGTCGTTATATTTTGTTGTGAAATTTTAATATTTTTATATAATAATAAATATTTGACATAATTTTATATAACAACGAATTAATAGAGCTGGTAAATTAATAGAGCTCAAAAATGGAATGACCATTTGTATTTCATTATTGTTTCACTATGAAATTTAGTATTTAATTAATATTTATAATAATACATTAAAATTAATATTTTTTGAAAAACTATACTCCTTCGTCTCACTTATTTAAATTCATTTACTTTTCATATTGATATTAATATTTAGTTGTAATATTTTTTGAAGAACATGATTTGTGATTTATAATTTGCTAAATAAAGAAATTAATGTGTTTAAATAAGTGAGACAACTCAAAAAGGAAAATGTGTTTAAATAAGTGGGACAAAGTCAATATATGTTAGTGTTGAATTTATCAACAATACAAATTGATTATAATTATTATTATTAAATATTAAAAACAATTATATACACTGATCAAATATGACAATTTTTTTGTACTAAATAAAAGATTAAACTTAAATGTAAGAAAATAAAATTAGGAAAACATATTAGATAACATTGAAATTTTATAGTAAAAATAGATTGAGACACTATGTCTAATTTATCTACATGCATAATATTAAAACATATCATAAAGAGTATTCAACTTTATAATTAGAAACATTATAATTTAGTAAAATATATTATTTGTATAAGAATATGTATGCATATAATTATTTTCAATTTTTTATAATTTTTTATATTAAATTTATATTTTATATAACATATATCAAATTAAATGTATTGTTGAGATCTTTAATTTAATATGCATAATATTGCAAATATCTTTACGAAGAAAATAAATAATTTTAGGAGAAATGTGTTATAGGATAGAGAAAATAATCTATAAAGTTTTAAAAATTAATAAGTTAAACGCTAAACATAAATCAGATTTAGTTGTAGATGTATATTATGATTTGTTCAATGCTCAAGTTATCTTATTGCTTTATTGGTTTACAATATAGTCTTTCTTATGAAAGGTATAGAGATCGAATCCTGTTAAATCTATTTTTAAATTTAATAGTTGTAGTATTATATTTGCCATTGAAATTGAAATTATTTACAAAATTGCCACTCAAATTGATTTGAAATTGATTTCAATTGGAATGCTTCATGTTTTATATATACTAGTTTGTGCACCCGTGCTATGCACGGGAATATGTTATTCATCAATAATTTATGTATAGAGATATTTAAAATAATCAAAAATGATGTAATCAGATAATAATAGGTGGTTTTAGAACCTTAATCATAAACGATGGTTCGATTTCAAATCATGACTGTGTAAAGGACGGTTCCGTTATAATTTCAAAATTTTGAAACCATGATCAGCGATCCAAAGCAGTAACTTCAATTTATTTTATCCAATTCAATTTATTTTTTATTTGTAAAATGTATTTTTATATAATTCACAATAACCCATTAAAATTTATGAATATATTAATAATAAAATAAATTAAAAATCAAAATTTAATTTTGGAATTTGGAAATTAATAAAACTTTATGATTTTATATAATAATATAATAATATTTAAAATTTACTTTATAGTCATTCTAATTTTAAAATTAACAAATAAAACGACATTAAAATTTTGAAAAGTTAAATGATAATATAAATTATTACGTAATCATAATAATAAGAATTTTTAAATTTTCATATATATTAGTATTAATTTTTTGGATAGTTCATAAATATAATTCTAGTCGTTCTATACGGTCCGATTCCAAATCGTGAACTATCTTAAAAACGATTTGGTTCTGATTTTGAATATTCGAAGGAGTTAGGTTCCAAACTACAATCATGAGCACTTCTACTTCTGTAATTTTATAAATTTTAATTGGTTTAAATACTAATAATAATTAATTGATCATATAATAAAATTAACATAGTCATATTTATAAGTGTTATAATTTTTAGTTGTTTGAGCAATTTTTTAATTAATATTGATCTACATATAATTTATCTCACAAAGAGTTGATTGTCTAAAAATATATCTCATTGTGTTAACTAAAAATAAATATGAACGATTCATATTTTTATATTATATTATTTTTTTATTATTTTATATTTAATAAAATAAAATAATTTTAAATATTTTCTCTAAAAATATTAAGACATCCATTAAAAAAAACTTTATAATGAGCTTCTATGCATGGTCTCAATTTATAATGGATTGAGTTCAACTTTCATGCATAATATTAAAACATATTATAAAGAGTATTCAACTTTATAATTAGGAACATTATAATTTAGTAAAATATATTATATGTATAAGAATATGTATACATATAATTATTTTCAATTTACTAATGTGTTATAATTTTTTATATTAAATTTATATTTTATATAACATATATCAAATTAAATGTATTGTCGAGATATTTAATTTAATATGCATAATATTGCAAATATTTTTACGAAGAAAATAAATAATTTTAGGAGAAATGTGTTATAGGAGAGAGAAAATAATCTATAAAGTTTTAAAAATTAATAAGCTAAACGTTAAACATAAACCAGATTCAGTTGTACATGTATATTATGATTTATTCAATGTTCAAGTTATCTTGTTGCTCTATTGGTTCACAATATAGTCTTTTTTTTGCCACTCAAATTGATTTCAATTGGAATGCTTCCTGTTTTATATATATATAGATATAGATTATTCTTCCTCCCGAACCTGGTCACGTTTTTTTCTTGGTTCTATTGTCGCTTTGCTAAAAAAGGAAAACTTTTACCATTTTAATTATTATATCTATTTTCAATATAATCATTATTTAATTATTATATCCATTTTCAATATAATCATTATTCGGCTACGTGGCTGTGGTAGAATAAATAGGGTTGGGTAAATATACCAAAAGCTTGGTATGTCGGACATACTGTATCGAAGAAATACCGAAAATATCGTAATTAACAGTATATTGATTTTTCGGTATGGTATGATACCGTAATTAACGGTATCGATATGCATTTCAGTCATACTGCGGTATACCAAGCTTCCGGTATGTACCAAAAATTCGATACATACCGAAAGTTCAATACATACCGAATGTTCGGTATGTATCGATATTTCGGTATATACCAAAATATTTATCAAAATTATATATATATATATTAATTTTAAACTAAAATTATAATTTAAATATAGATGTTATGGTATTATTTAAGTAAAATATTACAAAGATAATATACGTAATTTATTTTTTAACCTTTTAATGATTAGACTTAATATACTAAAAAATATAGTAATTATACTATAGTTTATGTAGTAGTGTTGTAAATTAAATTTATACTCCTTCCGTCCAACCTCAAAAGCTCCATAACTTTTTGAACCGTATACCAATATCACCTTTATTACTCTATTTAAACTCCCAACAACTTTCCACCTATTTTAATATTCTTAATTTAAGAACCCTTAATCTCTTTATCACTTTTAATTTTTTTTTCTTCTTTTTTCAGATTTTAACTAACACTTAACATATTTTTACCTAATTTTCGAAAATATTTAACCATTTCATCTTTTCTTCTTATTTCAAATTTTAACCAACACTTGATCATATTTTCATACAATTTTCAAAAATATTTATATCATGGTATGCTTTTTTAGGTATAGTTCCAGATTTAATTAAAGTTCCAAATTTCAATTTAAACATAAGCAGTAAAATAAATTTAAAAAAAGAAAGCAATATTTATATTTAAGAAAAGAAAACAGTGACATTAATCTGCCAAATTCAAACACCCATAAAAAAAAATTCAAACGTCACATAAATTTTCAATTTTCAAGTTTCAGTCTACCTCTCAAATTCAAGTTTCACATATAAATTTTCCCTCTCAAATTTCCTACCAAAATCTACATATAAATAAGACGACAATTCAGATGGAGTAATCCACAATTCACCTTACAAATCAGTTTCTTCACTTTACAAATCAGTTTCAGTTTACCAAAAAAACCCGTACAAAATCCAAACAAAAGAAAATGAGGGGGAAAGATCTTGATGCTGGAACAAAGACATCAATAATCCACTGCTCCTTCAAGGCTTGAAGAATGGAAAACCTGCCCGAGGAAGATTCTCCGAAGCTGCATCAAAGTTCGCCTGCAATAGGAAAACTATTAGTCGCATTTGGGCTTCATCAAAAGAACAAAGAGATTCAGGTAAGTGCATTGAAGTTTCAAACAATAGAATAGGCCAAAAGCGGAAAAGAGTTGAACTCAACATCGAATTAGTAGGAAATTTGGAGCTATTCCATAGAAGCACCATAAGAAGACTTGAAAAAGGCATAAACTGCAGTAAATCAGTTGTTGGGAGATGGATAAGCAAGGGACTGATCAGATCTCACACAAATGCCATTAAACATGACCTAACAGCCCCTAACAAGCTCTTACGACTTAGATTTTCACTAGAAGCCATTGAGTATGACAAAATTATGAACACTCTTAAGTTTAGTAGCATGCACAACACAATACACATTGATGAAAAATGGTTCTACATTTCTAAGACAACACACAGGTTCTACATGACACCTGAAGAAGTGGAGCCTCACAGAACTTGTAGAAACAAAAAATACATCATCAAAATCATGTTTATGTGTGTTGTGTGTAGACCATTGTTTGCACAAGATGGAAGTGTGTTATTTGATGGCAAAATAGGTATATTCGCATTCACTGAGAAAGTCCCAGCAAAGAGGCAAAGCAAGAACATGGCTGCTGACACATTAGAGACAAAAGCTATAGATTCAATAACTAAAGATGTGATTAAGGATTGTCTAATCAATCAGGTATACTTAACCAATGATGTGTGTACTAAATGTAATTGTAGAATATTAGGTGTGACAATGATACGTGTTGTAACCTAAGGAGGGCAATTTGTTTCTTTGTGTTTTATGTGTAGCAATGTATCCTAATCAATTTCAATACACTAAACATTCACATATACTACTTGCAATCAGATCAAAGTGGCATGAACATGCATCAAAACTGATATATATATCCAACAAGATAATGCAAAGCCACATATCAAAGATAATGATCCAGAATTTAGGCAGGCAACAAGAATGAATGGATTTGATATCAGATTAATGCATCAACCACCTAATTCTCCATATACAAATGTATTAAAATAATCAGATGTGTCAATATTGGACAGAGGTAGTATATTTTTATTTTTAATATCTCATTACATACTTAATTATAAATAATGTAAGAGCCTCATTCCATTTATAATATATTTAATTTATTTATCAACTAATTACTAACTTTTCACTAACATACACATATTTAATTAATAAATATTGTGGGACTCGTATTACATCCACAACACATTCAAATCATTCGTTCAAATCAATGTCAAACTCAAATCCAAATGTGCAAGTATTTTGTGGACATATGAAGTACTTATTATAGAAACTGGAGATCAACTTTAAGCCACAATACATATTGATCTATTTTTATATTTACAACAAATGTTTTTATTTAATTTTTAAAATTTTAATTATATATAAAAATTTTATTTTTCAAATCTTAAAATTTTCGAAAACTAAAATTAATGATCAATTAAGTGTATCTTATTAAATTTGATTTTCAATCATATGTACTTAAAACCGCCATCGCCTCCAGTTTCGCCTCCTTCTGCTCCCCCTTCTTGGCGGAACAGCAACAACCAAAACCGCCATCATCGTTGATTACAAGTGAAACAACCCTTGACTGTTACACCTTCTTTCTACTTCTTAATTTAAAGTTCTAATTTAATACTCCCTTCGTCCCACTTATAATGACATAATTTTCTTTTTTGTTTGTCTCATTGATCTTGGCACATTACTAAAAATAGGTTGATATTAGTCTAAATAATTAGGCCTAATCTTGTTAACTTATATTTAATTAATTAAAATTTGAAAATTTGAATTCATAACCAAATATTTAAAATATTTAATTTATATAAATATTTAAAAAAAATTCTCACTATGAACTTTGAGAATCTATAATAGTTACATTGAGGTGAATAATTGTGTTGGTTTTAGAAATTTAAATTATATCTCCTATTGTATTAAAAGTTGTAATTGGTATTGAAAATAGACAAATTCCAATGTAAAATAAGGAGATTGAATTACTTAAAGTCGGATACCACATTTATGTGGTATTTGACTAAATATGAAGAACCTACTTGATTTGGTTGTATGGAAATGGGTTATTGAAGTCCAAAGACGACTTGTGCACTCTCGAGTGTATATTTTCCTTCTCGCCTATGTCTTCTCTTCTTCTCTAATCTCTAATCGATGGTATAGGAACTTTGTGGATGAAACTGACTTTAAGAAACTTTGCAGAACTAAACTGACAAAGAACAAGGGGTTCAGAAAGAGAAAAGAAAGAAAAGAGTACAAGTTGCTTGACAAAGACGCAGCAACGCCTAACGGCAAATCTTACTTTTGATCGGGTTCGAGATTGAGCATTTGATTCGAGCTTAATTCCCACCTTTCATCAAATTCAAGAATTCTTGATTCACGAACTTTACAAGATCTTTAATTTACAGTTCATAAATCTCTACACTAAATAATATTTATATAGATACTCTCCTCGAACTCGATAATATAAGGAATAAAACTCAAATCTTGACATCTATCAAGATTTGGGAACTTGGAGTGTTTTAGATAACTTAGTGAAGTCACATAAGAGTATAGACTGCATATTGAAATTACAAATTTTGGAATATGAAATGGATTAGGTTATATTTATTGGGCTCCCACATTCCTAATTGCTTCATAGTCAAATTATCATATTATGACTCTTGTGTTCATAAGCTCATTTAACTAGAGTTCATTATTTACAATACGAATCTAATTATAGTTAACTTTGACTTGAGTTTGCTATATCGTATCGTTTTACCATCAAGTAGAAGCTCTTTAAATATATAAGTAAAATTTAATGTTAAATATTTTATGAGCCTAAATGGATAAGAGGATCCAAATTTTATTTTTATCTCATCATAATTGGAACTTAAAAGATCGGGATATTAGATTTTACCCTCTTAAAAATAAATTTCGTCCTAAAAAAATGCTTATTATACGTATATTTTTTCCTTTCATCCTAATAGTTTTCATGTTACTTCTTCTTCGTTAACATTCTTAATAACTTTCTAAACTATAAATTTATTTCTTAAGTCTCAAATCTTCCACCACTAGTTTTTGGTATTTTCTCATAATCTAAGTCATGATCAAATACATTGATCTCTAACTTCTTTGTCCTTGTCGAGATTAATCTTAATTTCCACCTTCCACATGTTGTAACTCATCAATTTCTAAACTACACATTTTCTTATTCTGGCATTCACATTCACTCTTTTATCTATGTCCATTACTTTAGTAACTATTGTTGGCCGTGTAAAATTCACTCTTTAATCTTAAACCCGATATAAACACTCAGCTTTTATACTTTAAACGTTCTACGTTATTCTTTCAAATATATTCATTTAGCTCTTAACTTATTGGTTCTTTTTTTTTTTCTAAAATACTCTCTTGTTTACATTATCTTTTTGTAAAGCTAACATATAATATCTCTTTAAAGATAACTAGGATATGGTTGGAAAAATCTTGCCCTATACTTCGATTTTCTAGTTTATATTTTCTGATCTCAAGGTCTTAGCTTATCATATGTGTTGGTGTTGCTATTTTATTTCCTTCAGCATAATTACCTCGATCTTGAGAGCTCTATTAATTGTTTAAGTATAGGTCAATGACTTTTAGATGACTACATATATCTTTATCGCATACTTTAAACTTTGCATAAACTAGTTTTACGTAATGTTTATTTTGCATGATAGAATTGATTGATAAAAATAATTCAAGTTAATCTAGTGTTTATTTTGATGGATAAATAATAGATTACTGGATTTTGAACTAATTTATTAATCTTATCCTCCAAATAGTCAATCCTATATTTTATCTATCTAGCTTATCATGCTAAGTAAACACTACCTAAAAGTTAATTTTTTTTCTTTTGGATTTCTTTTCATCTCTTAATAGTACACCCTTGTACAACTTATCATTCTAAGAGAAGATTATTTTTCGTTAAATATTTAAATCCTCATTGAAGATTGTTTTCTATATAAGAATATCAAGTTAAGTCATACATATATTTGTGAGTTAGGAGATAAGAAAAATCATATAAGCTCTCTAAGTAGCTATACTATAAGAATTATTTCAATCAATTCTCTTAGTATCAATGTACACTTGGGTTGTTTGACCCCTTATTATCACTCGTACTTAATCATATCATTTCAAGTTCTTTTACTTTAATACAAGCATTCTTTCTTGCATCATTCCTTATATCCAATTTTCATTTTCTCCTTATGGCATTTTCTACCACATTCACTTTATTTGAGTAAATTTGTTGATAATATGCTTCTTATTTTTTAAGAGTTATAGCCATATTTCCTATATTGTGTTGGATATTTTAGTGTAATTGGATTGACTTGTTTGATCAATGTCGTCATAATAATATATCGTATAAGTTTGGTGGTGCGGACTGCACGCTTATATGAAATTGTTATGATATTAGGGGCAAAGCCCCTAAAGGACGGGGTCCGAGGGGCAGCGCCCCTGGCGGGGTCCAAGGGGCAGAGCCCCTGGCTGGCTGGGGTCCGGTAAAGTCGCTGTGCAGGAAATTCATCGAAAATTTAATTTTCGGAATTGTTTGGAACTGAATTGTGCAGCCAACGACCGCTGGGAAGTTAGCGGTCGCTGGGCTTCAGAATCTGAAGAATTTCAGAAAGCAGTAGCCAGCGACTGCTGGCTTTCCAGCGGTCGCTGGGTGGCATTCTCTGAATATCACAGAAAGCAGTAGCCAGCGACCGCTGGCTTCGCAGCGGCCGCTGGCTAGCCGTTATTTGCGCGTTTTAAATGTTCCAAACGTATTTTCTGGGAGTACAGACGAGTTTTCTTCCCATTCTATTGATCAAAACATTCCTCTACAAAACCATACCAAAGTTCAAACTCTAAATTGTATCCGATTGGATAATTCGACAGTACCGTCGAATTGATTCGATCTGAAAGTGATTTCACGCCTTTCAGAGTATCCTGTTTCTCGTTTATTTGTCTACTTCAATTCCTTCAAATTCTCTATATCCCCAACAAATTGTTTGCTTGGATATCATAATACACATGACTCTATAGTTTTGAGGGTGTAGTCAATCTTTTTTATCTTATTACGCCATGTGTGTGGTTCTCTTTATTTCATTCGTATTCCTTGAATTCTTCATTATTATCACGTATAAAATTTATTCTTGATTAAATATCTCATTATCTTATATACTTAACATTCTAGGACAACTAATTATATATGTGATAATCTTTTATTAATACCTCATCGTTTGCCATTACAACATGTAGCTAGTTTAATCTCTTAAGAGAAAACACATTTCCTATAAGGATAATTCTATGAAGATTAGATAAATAACAAAAATTAATCTCTTTAGGGCTTTTTTATTACGGTTCTTTTGTGTTACTGTAGTCTCACTTAACAAACTCGTCATAAGATTATACCATCTCAACCACGAAACCTCATCTAGTCTTATAAAACCTTGAGTGAACTCTTAAGTTTTGCTTTTGTACTTTCTAATATTTCGATTCTTTTTTTTGACCTTCTAGACCGCATATCTATTTTTTTTTTAAAATACTATTGTTCTCTTTAATTGAGAAAATCCATCTCGTTCTTGTTTTCTTTTGACATAAAAATCCACTTTCCTTGATCGACCTTCATCGTAACAATTTTCAATAGAAAACGTAAGAGTTAGTAGAGATTTATAGATCAAACTCGTCTATAAAAATTCTAAACTTTGAATCTCATCCTCTTTACTAGGACTTGACATATAATGAAGTTCGTTATATGCTTTAAAAAATAGTTAAGATACTTAATTTAGGAATTATCCTCTCATCTTCATTAATTAAACTTGTAATTAATTTGTTTATCTTTATATTTCTTTTTAAGTCTAATCTTTATTAACTTGAATTTAGGCTTAGTTTCTTAAATTTCAACATTGAACATGTAACTATGTTGGCCTAACTTATTTATCATGTTGCCCACCCAATTATCAATTTGCATTCTAAAATAATTAATCAAATAAGGCACAATAATTGTTTTATTACATTCTTAAATAATTAATCAAATAAGGCCCAATAATTATTTTATTAACTCAGCCT
This sequence comes from Leonotis leonurus, assembly GCA_026898415.1. Lineage (NCBI taxonomy): Eukaryota > Viridiplantae > Streptophyta > Magnoliopsida > Lamiales > Lamiaceae > Leonotis > Leonotis leonurus. Next base: position 387,052 of record JAPKLX010000046.1, read on the forward strand.
GCTCACATAAAATTATATTCATTAGCTAAGCCCAACCTTATCTCTCCCTTCATTACAACTCCTGTACAAAGACTTTGTGCTATATCACAATCCCACATCGGAAAGAGAGAATAGTTTAGTCAATAAAGAGCTATAAAATAGGAGGCATGTTGATTGTAATTCTCATACCTTTCTCGGCCTTTTGGCTAAGATCAAGTGTAGTATCTGTTCTTATCAGTTTAATATCTGATATGTGGACCATTGGTCCACACGATATTAAATTAATTTTTTAAGGGGGAAGGTTCATCAAGATAGCTTGCTATCTGAGCCTTCAAGCGTCGCCTTTGTGTTGCACTATTGCATTGGCCTGGCGCATCCCACCAATTCTAGTGAAATCCTTTTCTTGTTCTGTGGGAGAGAAGACTGGTTATATGTTGTGAGAAAATGAGCACCAGGCACTGACTACTACGTAACTGGACAAAATTCAACAATTCACAACTCAGAAAAACAAAACCCTTCAAAGCTTTGATCTAGTGATTTACTATCAGATGTTTTTTTTTCCAGCCAATTGCCTCAACATCCTAAATACAATTCAAACTAAACAGTTCCGAAATGAGTTTCTTGGAATCGAAACGATTAAACAAAGTAATGGAGGGCAGAATTTGTTAAAGGTATTGCAGTTGAGGAGAGGGGAAACCCTTCTCTTATAGGCCGTGCTTCACAAAGAACGTTCAATCTTATCATGAATAACAAGTACTATATATCTTTAACTCCAATATTCCTTTATGTTCCTTGCATTTGTGTCTATTAGCATAACAATCATGTGTCGTCATAGATAATTGGTTCTTGGCTTGCATTGGTTTTCATTTTTACTATCTCGTCACTGTATTTAATATAGTGCTCTAAATAAGTGTTCGGACCACTAAAATCCTACCTTCATGTAATGTTGTTATTTGCTTGGTCTCTTCTCACTACCAATTGGATTAGTTTTTCCTCAGTAAATAAGTGTTCGGACCACTAAAGTCCTAAAGAGTAATAGGGCTCCATGGACGGTTGAGATTCTTGAGACGTTGAATCCTAAGGAGTAAGGAGATACTTTATCCGTCCATAATAAGTGTATCATGAAGTAATGGACAAGTGTTTTAAGAAAACTTTCATGATGCGTTGTTTTGGTGGAGAAAGGGGTCTACTAAATAGTGAAATGTGATGTGATTTATAGTGTATAAAGATACGTGAGGCCATGTAATAAAAAGGAAATGGTACATTTTTTGTGGACGGTCCATTTAGGCAATAATGATACACTAGACGTGGGATTAGATATAATAGGCTTTGGAATCTACACTTGAAAATATTTGCGTTAAAAACTTGTACATTGTGTCCTGTCCACTGTTGTTTGATGCACAAGTAATTTAGTCTCTCATTTTCAAGGCAAGTAAAATTATTTAGAAGAAATAATAATTACATTTTCCGTATGTTGCAGAGTTTAAAGCACTCAGCCATAGTGCAAATCCTCAACTCACTTGGAAAGATTCTTGTTCAATCATATTTTATATATATATGGATGAGATCAAATGATATTATATATATATATATATATATATATATATATATATATATATATAGGATATAGATCATATAGAAAGTGATTTTAAATTAGAAAATAGGAAATGATCTGGGCCATTGATTTGGATGATCGGACGGATATGATTAAATCTGATCTACTTAAAAAGGCGGTGCATTCCATCGCTTTGAACGATGCACGAAGGATATTATTGTCCAAAACTGCAAAAAGGCAGTTTCCTTATTCTCTCACGCAACACAATCTCTCCCATTATCGAAAAAACAAATCAGATTTCTCTCATTGGGAGGCGGCCGGAGATGTCGCCGTTGCCGTTGGATTCCGGAAGCCTTTCGTGGAACGGATGGAACATAGCGTCCGCATATGATGGGGAATCGAGTGAGGGATTCTGAGGGGGGCACAGGAGTGGATCCGAGACGGCGGTGGTGGTGGCTATCGACGGCGGATGGAAGATGGGGTGCTCGAAGGAGAGAATGGTCGTGGCACTGCGGTGTTGGGAATAGGAGCTGGAGTTGGAAACTTCGCCATTGAAGTTTTCTTCAGCGTCACTGTTGAGGTCTAGGGTTTGCAGTTTATCGTCGGCGGAAAGGGGGTGAAGAAATTCTTCTCGTTCTTCTTCTTTTCCGCCGTTGTCAGATTTATCATTCTTCACTGATCCCAGGATTCTCTTCTGTGAATCTGCAATTTAGAGATTTGGATCGGACTGCAGAATAATTCGAATTGAGTAGGGAAAATTTGATTGAAGTTATGATGAGCTTCGCTTCAGTTCATCTTCGTTCCACAATCCAATTCCAACAACAGCTTCAGATTTGGAAGAGAACAGGCCGACGAAATGCTACGGCTGACGACGATGATGACTTTCTAACTCCGCCCATACGCATTCAAAATGCAATGCATTTAATAGTTAAATACAATGCATTTAACAGTTAAATACAATGCATTTGTAAATATAATTGTAACTCATTTATATTTTCACAATGCATTTAACAGTTAAATAAAATGCATTTAACAATTAAATACAATGCATTTAAATACATAGAACTGTTTTGATTTAATTATGGAATGCACCTAATAATTATGGAAAGTAAATAACCTCCCTTTTAGATTAACGTCAATTTTTTTTCATTCTCCCTTAATTATCTCATAATTTAGGCTAATAACACATGTTCTCTCTCTCTCGAAAAATAAAAAATTACTAAAATATCCTTCGTGCATCGTTCAAAGTGATGGAATGCACCGCCTTTTTTAAATAGATCAGATTTAATCATATCCGTCCGATCATCCAAATCAATGGCCCAAATCATTTCCTATTTCCTACTTTAATTTCTCTTTTTATCTGAACCACTCCCTATATATATATATATATATATATATATATATGGATGAGATCAAATGATAATGAGATTTTAGTTTAAAATATGAACAAATTTGGATAATTTATTGATATTTAGATGAAAATCTTGAAGTCTCATACAAAAGGAAAAAAATGAATAAAGTTTGTATAAACTTATTATCTTGTTATATTCTATAGCTCTTTTTTTTTCTTGAAAGGATACTATTGCTCTTTTTATTCACAAAAAATTTGCAAATTTTAAATATTACTTCATTTAAGAAAAATTTATACACTTTACATTTAATAATGGGGTAATAGGTAAAATTACCCACTTTTATAAAATAAAAATAAAAAATACCCACTTAAAAATAAAAGATAAAAAATACCCACTTTTTACAATAACATGATGAATTTCATCATGTGATCATGTTATTTTTACAATAACATGATGAATTTCATCATGTGATCATGTTATTTCAAGTTATTTTAAATTTGAATAGCATGAACACATGATCAATTTCATCATGCTATTGTAAAAAGTGGGTATTTTTTATCTTTTATTTTTAAGTGGGTATTTTTTTATTTTTTACTTATCAAAATGGGTATTTTAGCATTTACCCCTTTAATAATTATAATGTTATGCTCAATAGTCAAATTACTAGTTATAATATGTATATTATTAATAAATATTGCGATGTTAATCAAATTAAGTAATTATTTAATCTATATATATATATATATATATATATGCCCTTCTCTTGTAATTGGAGAATTAATGAATGAGTAGATGATTTATATCTTTGGTTCACTCTTTACTGTTATCTTTTCTGGAGTATAAATTTACTCAAAGAGGTATATCGATACATTCTTGATCGAAATCGTATTAATTAGTGTTTTTATTGAGGGTATCACTTATCTCTTTTCTTTTACTTCACAATTCTTTTCATGACAACTACTGCATAAATACTTGCTCCACTTTCATCCCTCCATTAATCTCACTTTAATTCCGCTTAGACAACTTTCATTACTAATCTAAAGGAGCTTAGATTTATCTTTTTACGCAATTATGAACTCTACGGAACTTTATCAATTCCAAAGTAACAACTCCTTTTGGAGCTGACATAACAAACTATGACAGCCTCCCAACAAAGCCTACATAAAGCTCTTACGCTTTGCAAAGATATAAGGTGTCATTTAAGAATTTCATTTTCTAGTACTATGGCCAAAATAAACTTCCGCCTCCACCTCCAGCATATCTTCCAAGATGATATTCCAATATCTTCTTGTCATTTATCCACACCCATTTAAAAAAAAAAAAAAAAAGAGAGACATGGGCGTTCTTCTTAACAAGAATTATTGCAGTAGGATAAATAAAATGGCTAGGAGGATTTGAAAGACATTATGGCATTAAGATTTTCAAGATTTAATCAAAGGTTAGCTCAGGACTCCACTAACGCACATGACTTCGAAATCATGATGATATTATTAAGGAACTCCTTTTTCATAATATTTTTGTTTCCCACTTCGGTTAATTAGCAATAATTTTTTCTTTGAAATTTCGAAAATCTCTTTCATGTAACTTGATAAGGAAATCTTGAATCATGGATAAGACCCTTTAAAGGTAGGACCTAATACTCATGCAATTTGAGATCCTCATTTTTTTTGTATTTGCTCAATTGCATAAACAAAAATCAACCCTAATGATCATAATTTAGTTACAAGTCTGATTACCTGTTAACAATATTTAGACCACATCATACTTATATTGATAGACATCTCATTAATTTTTTAATCACTCACATTACATATTTGATTATAAATAATATATATTTAATTAATTTAATAAATAAATAATGTGAAATCTCATTACATCTCCAACTTATTCAAATTAGTAGTTAAAATTAAAATAAAATATACGAAGTTCCAAATTTTTGGTTCAGAAAATGTATCTGATTTATGTGATTGCGAGGTGAGTGCAGAAAAGAAGCACAGTGGGCTTCTGACACGTGGCGAAAACCCGAAATGCAAGAGAGATGGACTGTTGGTCAAGATCAGAGCCATGCACTGGCTGCCCACTAAAGTACTACTGCTGAAGCAGCACGAACAACTCCTCACTGCACTGCACACATTAATCAACACAAACCTTCTCGTTTCACTATTTCTTGATGGATTGTGAGTTTCAAATTACAATACACACTATTTTTCTGTTAATCTACTAATTTATCATCATTTATCAATTTCATTAAAAAATAAAAATAAAAGCATGGATCACAACTCTTTCTCAATTCAAGATAATATATCAATTTGAGGTTTCAAAGTTACTAGTATTTCTTACACATTGAGAGAGAGATATAAATTTTCAAATCATGAGGAGTTAATTGTTCAACTTATAAAAAAATTAATGCGAGTTTAAAAAATTTATGGGCATGCATGAAATTGCATCTCAAAAAGAAAGATTTAAGATAGAAATCAAGTATGTGGGGAAGTTGACTATGAAGGGTTTTGAATGAGACATGTTGTAATAATAGATATATGTAAAGTAGTAATGAAAATGAACCTTAGAGGTATTAAATTTGAGGGTGTACTAATAGTAATAGTTTAATAAGAAGAAGCAAAAACAATGTGAGGAAAGACATTTGTTTAATGTTTATTATGTCAGCAGTATAGTTCCAAAACAAGACTATATAATAAAATAAATTGAAGATGAAAATAGACAGTGAGTGGACTCACACACAAGAACATTTTCTTGTACAGATCTAAAAGCACTCTTCCAACTCACCATTACTTAATCCATGCACTTCACTTGTATAAATGCACAACCTAGAAATAAATTAAATTAAATTAAATACTACTAATATTCAACATTTTTTTATTTTATATCTTTTTCCTTTTTATTTTGTTAGACTGAAACTTTTAAAAATTTTCGAATTTTGTATTTGTGTCAGTTATTCTCCTATTACATTAAAATAGTGAGTGTTTTTTCATTAAGAGTAATAGGTATTACCACTTTTTATAAAATAAAAATAAAAAATAGCAATTTAAAATAAAGATAAAAAATATCAATTTAAAATAAAGATAAAAAATATCAATTAGAGAGAGTATAAGATTACAGTTACAAAACTATGATCATGAAACTTATTCATTCTCATAATCATGCAATAGATATAAAAATTCTTGGAATATATTACCGTCTCCATTCATGAAAGTTCTTTACATTTTGTCATTTTCATTCGTTCACAAAATTTCCTTACATTTCGAATTTTACATTTATAATAAGTGTACTCATTCAACTCATACACACAATTCAATTAAAAACAATAAATCATATGAGATCCAAATTACACTCAATACACGATCACTTAAAAATAATAAATATGGTGTATCTCAAACTACACTAATGTTATACTTTTACAGAAAGTTAAAACACATTATTAAAACTTGTGTCAGGTCAAAATGTCAAGATCGACGGAGGGAGTATAAAATAAAAAGGGTCATATATGAAGAATACCCCTTTCCGTAACTAAAAATGAAAAGTATCATATCTTGTAAAACTCTATGAAAAGTACCCAATTTATGTGTTTTTGACTCTTATACCCATTTTTAACATTAATTCTCTATTATCAATATAGTTAAAATTAATTAATATTTCAAATGGAATAAATCATGCATTTCTATCAAGCCCATCACACTTCCGTAACATGTAAACCAACTTTATACCTTTTTGACCGATAAGCTACCGTGTTATATCCACCGGAAGTTTTGGGGACCACGTCCAACCACCCGGAGCACTGTATGGTTTCCAGCCGTAGATTCCTTCAGCAGCCCTCAGCACAACCCTCATTTGTTTCCTACCCGGGGCGTAACAGTATTTTGTTGGTAAAGAAGAAACGGAATAGAATGAGCAAAAACCCGATCTTTTATTAAGGAATTATATAATATATTACAACATAAGTAAATCTCCTTTAGGGAGGAGACAAACTTGTTTAACTACCTATGGTAGCTTGAATTGAAACTCTCATAAACTAGAAAAAGAAATACAATGTTTATTTTGAAGAAAACTTAGAAGATTTTTCGATGCCCTAAACTTCCTCCAATGCCTGGTTTATATAGAAGTCTCTAAGCCTCCTCCCCTAGCTGCATTATTGCATTGGATTCCTTATCTTGTGGATCCCCTTTGTTTCACGTGAAGTTAGGTCCAGATAAGGCTGTTAACACAATCATCTTGTAGTGGTCGGACCCCTTCCTTGAATTATTTTAGTGGTCCGTCTCTATTATTGTTCCACCGACGATTCCTTTTTGGGTGGAACGTCTCTTTCTGTCACCCACCTTTGTCTTTTTCTTTTTGGTGGATGTTTCTCGTTCACATGCTTTCTTTTATCGAAAGCATCTTCTGCTTTATCCTCACATGGCTCCTTTATTTTTATCGGTCATCTTCCTTTTTTGGAGGGACCCTTGGAGCTCGTACTCTCAGAGAAGTATTCTTCTCCCCGTACTCATTGGCTCGGAATTTCTTATCTTGTTTAGGTAAGAAGCTTTTCCCGAACTCGAGCTCTCTTTGGGATGAACAATCCGAACAGATTTTGGACTCCCAATGGCCAAAGTGAGCCATGTTGCAGAATTTGCGATGAGTTTCTTTACTCATGGCTATCTTGTTTTCCCACAGAAGAGTTCTTTTCCTCTCGAACGACTCCTATGCAAACTTGGTTGTTTTTCTTGTCATAGTATTTAACAGGAATGTTCCATTCGTTGAATTCTGGAAGAACTTGAATGGAAACTTGACTTTGTCCATCTCCGTGAGACAGACCCATAATCCCCATGCTCGCCTTGTTATGATTTGATCATCAGAAATTGAGGCAATCATTGGAACATCATTAGATGGTGTCTTGATTTGGTTGAAGGCATCCATTCGGGGTCTTCGTAGCCTTATGTAGTGAAAGGCCTCATAATTCCCCTTCCCTGCTGGTTCTGGTGCTGCACTTATGAAATACAGCTCCAGTGTATCACCTCGGCAAAGTTGTTCATTGGAACATCATTAGATGGTGTCTTGATTTGGTTGAAGGCATCCATTCGGGGTCTTCGTAGCCTTATGTAGTGAAAGGCCTCATAATTCCCCTTCCCTGCTGGTTCTGGTGCTGCACTTATGAAATATAGCTCCAGTGTATCACCTCGGCATAGTTGTTCATTATTTGCCCAGGTTTCATGTACCGCTTCCTGGATCCACCGATGTAGACCTTTAATTTCTGGAAACGATGGAGACATCGTATAAACTGAGGCAAGTGCCCCAAATTCATACCATTGCTTGACATCCTGAGGTTTTGATCTTGGCATCATCCAAACCCTCGGATATTTTCCCGAGACATCAACCCTGCTGGAAGTAGGATTGATACCTACACTTGTAAGTAGTTTCTCCTAATTTGCTTGGTAAGCCTGTTTAGAAGAGGAGAAAACAATCATGTTAGTATTAGCCTCAGATTTTCCTATCCTTGGCCTGAGACTAATCTCTCCCTCTTTTTCCTTAGAGGTGGTGGGTTGACATGATGTTTCAGGCAGTGAAACCTTTGTATCATCTTTTTCTTGGGCCAGTGGTTCAGACTCCACTGACTTAGAACTCGCTTGAGGGGTATTCGATTCCCCTTCTACCGGTTTAGGTGCCGGAACATGAAACTCTACTTTTTCTAGAGGTTTTCTAGAAGCCCGTAGGATTGGTTTTTCCAATGCTGACCCTAACTGAGTATAGGTCAGCAAACAGACTCGTATTCTACCGGAGACTTTCGTCTTGTCGGTAGATTGTATTTTCCCCATCTGATCAGCATGGAGAGTGCACTCGTCCCATTCTTCAATAAGCATCTCCAGGTTTTCTCGGAGATGCCTCTGTGCTAGGATGATGGATCCGATCTCAGCAGGCTCCATCCCTTGTTAGAAAATCTGCAAGAACATTTTCATGAGATTTTAACACAACAATATCATAAATATAATATTGACATAAAGCTTGCCATCTAAGTAATCTAGCTTTTTCAGGCTTTGATTCTATGTTGTTTTTCAGAAAAGCTTTAACCTGTGTGTTATCAACTTTTAAAGTAAAGTTCTTTGCTAGTAAAAATAAAGGCCATTTTTTAAAGGCTTTTACAACTGCGAAGAATTCCTTTTCGTTGATATGTCATCTAATGGCCTCGTTTTCTGGGAACAAACCACTACAATATCTGCAGGGTTCTTTTCCATATGGAGTAATCTTCATTAGGACTGCTGCCCACCAATGATCACTTGCATCTGTATAAAGTACCAGATCATCCTCATCTTGCGGTATTGAGAGTTTTGGGAGGTTTCTACATTCCTCTTTTAGTTGTCTCATTCCTTGTCGATGTTCATCTGTCCAAATGAACGGAACATCCTTTTTAGCAAACTGCTAAAAATCTTTCTGTGCTTTGCAAGGTTTTTTTATAAACATTCTTGCAAAATTAACTACTCTGAGAAAACTCTGAAGTTATTTTTTCTCTTTCAAATCCTCTGAAAAATTTTGGACCTTTTGTACAATATGATCCTGTAAAGTAATTCCAGATTCATCAATCTCGATTCCCAAAATTTCCATTTTTTGGGTTGCAATTACTGCCTTCTTCTTTGACAGTACTAATCCTTCCTTGTAACAAACATCTGCAAATAATTCAAGATGTTTGATATGTTCATCCATATCTTTTGATGTTATTAGTATATCATCAATATAGACGAAAATGAAAGAAAAATAATCTTTAAAATGATTATCCATTTTCCTCTGGAAAATCTGTGGAGCATTGGCTAATCCCATGGGCATTGCATTCCAAACGAAATGCCCTTGTGGTGTTGAGAAAGCTGTAAGTTTCTTACTTTCTTTCTCCATGCGAATCTGGTAAAATCCTGATTTGCAATCAAACTTTGAGAAGACCTTAGCATTTCATATGCAATTAATAAGGTGATCTCTACTTGGGATAAAATATCCGTCAAACTCAAGAATATCATTAATCCCTTTGTAATTAATGACAATTCTAGGTTTACCTCTTTTAATCTCACCATGATTCCTTACCAGAAATCCGGGACTACTGTAAGGAGAATTGGCTGGCTCGATCAACTTTAAATCAAGGTGTTCCTTGATAATTATTCTCATATCCTCCTGATCTCTTAAGTTCATCAGGATTGGTCGGAACCTTACGAACTCATGCGCCCTTTCCGGTTTTACCTTTAAGGTTGCTTTGAGTTGGTTTTTTCCCCACCATGCTAATGGATTCTCATTATAGCATCTCAAGATTTTCCTTTTAACATCTGCAAGAGCAATCTGCATATGAACTTCAATTTCTTTGTTAGAAATTAAAGATGTATTGAGGATATGTATTTCCTCCATTTGAAGATCTTTTTCTCGGATACAGCTAAGCACTGCTTCGCTGAACCTTCTTTGATCCTTCATCTTTGGTTGAGGAAGTTTGCCTTCATTCTCACCACGCTTGCTGCGAAAAACTATTGGTATTTGGCGATTAAAAGCCCCTTGCAGCCTTTGAACAATGATTTTATGCTCACAGTTGGTTGTGAACACTAATCTCCTCCTTTCATTGTCCTGCGTGTATCTTTATTTCCCAACAAAATGTCGGCTCCAGTATCATGAAAATATATTGGTGGAGTTTTAACCTTATACCAAGGTGTTTGACCTGCTCCCCCAATTAATATTTCCATCTCTTTTACTCATTTGGATAAGAGTAATATTCTTTTAGAGAAATCTCTTCCAGCAACTTGTGGTAACGTATCCTCAACTTCTCCTGGGAAGATTCCTCTTCTTGCTGTGCAAATTCCTGCTCCGGAGTCAATATAGGCAACAAAGTATTCTGCCTTATATTTTTCATATAACACTCCGATTGGAATGTATATAGATAATGGACTTGTCATACGATTATGAGTCCCTTTTCTTCTATCGTAATTCCCATACCATTGACAACTTGTTTCCAAGGTTTGTATTTTTCTAGGAAATCAAGTCCTAGAACCAGAACATCATCGCGTCCTGCTCTGCCTTTAATCTCTACAATAAAACCCCCAATATCTAGGGTTTCATTGTAGTGATTTATCTCTGGTTGTTGTAGATAATACAAGACGTTGCAGGAAAAATTATTTTCTCATCTTGTAATATCAAATCTGATCGTCATTCCTCTCCATCCTTCTGGGCACTTCAGATTGACTGAAACTTGTACCTTCCAGGGTAATTGAGGTTGACTCTCTTGGATGATTCTCCTTCCAAAAGGTTGAGATATAATTCTATCTCCTTGGAAAGATAATCTACTTGTGTTTATCCTAAAACTTTGATCATGTCTTATGACCGACCTTTCTTGAATTTGAATGTTGACTTCCCTTCTTTGTGGAATCTCCATTCTGTCTGGACCAATGGCCGTTGTAACCTTCTTGAAAATATCAGGTATTTCAATGAATTGCTTTCCTAAGAATAACTCTGTATGATGAGAGTTGGAAAGCGCATACGAAATATGATATGTTATTGAATAAGGTGTATTTTCCTCATCCAATAACTCTTTTCGTTTGAAATCTTGATAGAGGGTCAGAGCTTTACTGAAGCTTGAGTCGTTGAGATTGTAGGCAATCTTGGGATAAATAATCCCAACGACTTGACCCGCACAAAGATTACCTGTAATGGTTCCCATCACTGAATCTTGCAGGTTCCGGATCCTCCTATCACATATTGCTATTATTGATTTGAGCACCAGTTGTATTGCCCCGATATGTATCCATTTCATTTTCTCGGCAATATCTAATTTAAACTTTTCCAAATCCTCGCGTATGTCGCTTGCTAGAATCAATTGCATCTCCACCTGATTTCCAGTAAACTTGATCGGAAGTGACATCTCTCGTCTAGTAATTCCATAGGCGATGTGATGTTTTCTTTTCTAGACTAAAGTTCATAAGAACACTGTCTAGATTGTTTGCATTAAATCCTTGATACTTTTGAATGTTCAAACTTTTATTCATGATTTTGTCGATCAAGCTCAGAGAGATCATAGTTTGACAGGAAAATCCAGTCTGATCTTCTCTTTCTTGATGACAAGATTCTGCTTCAATCTGATGATTATGTAGATCCATCAGATTCTCCTTCTTCACTAAGGTTTTCATTGTGCTCGTATATACTCTCATCTGAGGGTATATCTTCGAACTGGTAAACCTGTACCAATTCTTGGTAGTAGATGGCATCTTCGATGTCTGGTGTAGACTCGAACTTTTGTATGCCTCTTTGTTCATTATCTGGGCAATTTATTGAAATGTGCCCCTTTGCCCCGCAGGTCCAGCAATTGCAATCCTTAAAACTTTCGTTGGCTCTAGTATGAGCTTTTCTGAAAGTTTTTCTTGCTGAAGTTCTTCCCTGGAAACGGTTTAAGCTGGATCCTTAGAATGAACTCTTGCTCTTGGCTGGTCCGCTTCTCTGTCCAGTTTTGTAGGATCTAACCTTCTGTCTAGACCATACTGTCCTTGATTTCCAAGTTTTTCTTCTTGGGTTTATTTCTCTGGAATAAGGTTGGTACCTATTCCTTTTGCCTTTTGTTATTGAGGGCTCCTCCCCAATAACCACTGGAAGATAATTATCTTCGCAATTCAAATGAGCTGCTTTATTGATTCTTCGCAGCTTCTTCAGATTTTTTTGAGCGGTGGCTTGTTGACACCATTCTGAAAGCTTTTGATGTACATAAGACATCCTCTTGGCGATGCTGTCATTTTCTTTTGGGATATATTCCCTGATTAGCATCTCTTTCCATGGGCTTGGAAATTTTAGGAAGAAAATTTCCTTTGCAATCGTTTCATCAGCTTTTGACTGATGTTGCTAAATTGTAAAAAGTTGAAGGAACTTATTGAGCGCCCTTTGATCTAAGACAGCAAGCCTTAGATTATACAGCGCCAATAAATACTTCCTTCTCTTCTCCTTATCAAATCCTTCATAATATCATTCGCCGATGAAATGATCTTTGAATAAGACACTCATCCTTCGGATAATCTCGGTGTATGATTCCTCCATGAAGCATTGATTTTTTAGTTCAATATGGAATCCTTCCCAGGTGATTTTCACCACACCTGCAAGACTAGTTTCAAGAATTTTTACTAATCCTTGTTTGTCGAGGTTGAGTGTTGCCGCTGCAATCCGCATCGATCCTCCCCATTCATCTATTAATGATTCACGATCTTTGAAGCTAACTTCATCAAGATCGAGCATCACTCCATATGGATGAATATGATCAAGGGTGACCTTTCCAACCGGTGAATCTTGGATTCTGGGTTGACGCCTTCTTCTTGTTCTTTCCATTAGTACAACTTCATCTGGTACTGTTGAAGTGTACGATGGTCCCACATGGAAATCACGATCTTCCCTCATGGCCTCTTCGGGTGGCGCTTGTTGATTTAGCGGCACTGCTATATGTGGAGGATTGTTGGCCTCCACCATTTGTTGTTGGTTCATCTTGAGATCAACAACCTTCATGTTAGCAAAAGATTCTGCTAGCTCTTGTAGATCATCAAGTCCGAATCTTTCAAGGTGATTCATAATTTTCCACCTTGAAACATTCGTACATATCTTTCTACTTGAGGATCTTTGCCATTTTCCTTTACAAGTAAAAGATATTTTGTCCCTTCGGTGAATAGCATCTTTTTCCTTTTTTCTGAACGAGATCTGTTCTCCAATTGGCCTACTCGAACATGAATATCTTTCAAGATGGTTATAATTTCATCTTGTTGAATAGATATTCGGTTTATCTCCTGAGGTACTCTGTACATGCAGTTGTCGTAGTTTTGCACCGTCTTCTGGATCTCCCTTAAATTAACCGAGAATTTTGAATTATCAGGGTTGATTTCTTGGAAGACTGGAGTGAATTCCCTCCTTTCTTAGTTCATTCGAAATGGGTAGGATGACCCATTTCCCTTTGCATTTCCACATCTCTTTGAAGTGAACGGCTTACTCAGAGTAGATCTTGTATCTACTCATCATAGGGATGATCCATAAACTTTCACTTACAGATAAAGGACCATGAGTCCTTTCGTCTAACTTGTCAGCCCAAAAAAGAAATTTTTCTTGGTGCTTACTTGTAGTAATCTCCAATTTTTGGAGAAAATACCTGTAACAAAAGCATCTTGTACAATTGTCCGGATCCATATTTTCTTTAATGTCTTCTCCGTTTGGATAAATACCTTTATGTAATAAATAAAATATAATTCCTTAATAGACCTAGGGCTCTGATACTATTTTCAGAGCTTTATAATGTCAAGATTTATCTCAAACATGCAAACAAAATATCAACATGTTCTAATTTCAATAAGTAATATGCTCAAGAAATTTCATAAAAATCCGGTCGTGAAAAATAAAAACCCGGTCGGTTTAGGTCTCAAAACCCGCTCACAAAATTTTTTTCATTACTTCTCGACCAGATTTTGGTTTAATATGAAAACCTTCCATCTTCTATTTTTCACTTCCATTTTAAAATATTTTGAGCATCTTATTAATTGAAATCATTTTGAAATACTAATTATTAACCATATATGTAATAGAGAAATGTTGTTCTTAACTAAACATTTATGATAGATAAACATGGGTAAAATAGTCTTTTTGGACACTTTTCATATACTTTTACAAAAGAGAAGCACATTTCATTTTAGTTTTATAGAAGAGGGCATTTTTCATGAATAACTCTTTATATAATAATTCGAAAGAGAAACATTCATGTTGTGCCTTTTCAAATCCATTCATATATCTATATTAAAACAAAATCAATGACAAAAAACTTTCCCGCCTAAATTATAATTATTATTTTTGTAATAATAAAAGTATGCATTAAGTCATATTTATTAAAATTATGTTATAATTTTATGATTTGTCATTACATGTCTTAATTAGATTAGCTACACTATAATTATTATTTTTGTAATAATAAAAGTATGTATTAAATAATATTTATTAAAATTATGCCATAACTTTATAATTTGCCGTTACATGTTTTAATTAAATTAGTTACATAAAATTAAATAGATAATCATGCATACAATCTAAACTATTAGCATAATTTTAATTTTCCAAAATTTCCCCGATTTGAGCTACTCTACAATCTATTAATCTATTAAATATTATATAAAAATATAGTTTTAACGGTAAAATTTTACCGCCAAATATTAAAAAGAAGTTATTTTTAAATTGCACTCCTATTTTAAAAAGGAGTAGTAGTTAACTTATGTATTTCATATAAACATTTGTTCAGTTTCCTATTTCTTTTTATTTTTCTAAAACATTACTCACTCCGTCCAATTAAAGTAGGCCAACTTTGACCAAAAAGTTCTCACATATTGGGTCAAAGTTGGCCTACTTTAATGGGACGGAGGGAGTACAATTTTTTGCGCAAACATATATTATTTATCTCATTGTGTACAAAATTGTCAAATAATTTATTTTTGGTAAGTGATCCACACACAATTCAATTACAAAAAATGAATCAAGTGATAGACGAACTCTTACAATTTATTTTTAATCAAACAATCAATACTTTAAACATGTTTTATTTTCAACAAAAAATATATTTTGATATATTTTTAAATTTATAACGACCTTCTCACTAGGGGTGTCAATCGGTTCGGTATCGGAAAACTTGAAATTTTAGGAACCGGTATCAGAATCGATTTTTTTACTGGTTAAGGTACAGATTTTTTTAATTTTTAAATCTTTTATTATAAATATATTAATTTAAACAAATAATAATTTAATATAAATATAATTAAATTTAATTTGTAAATATTTTATAATATTTAAAATATTTTATAATATATAAAATATTTTTAAATAAATATAAAATATTTTTAAATAAATATAAAAAATATTTTTTATACTATTTAATTTTATTAACTGGTACCCGGTCCGGTTATTTTCAAAACTTGAGAACTGGGAACCGTTTAATTTCCCGGAAAACTGGTACTTGATAACCATTTCCCAGTCTGATCCTGGTTCGGTACTGGTTCTTCCCGAAAATCGGTTACCGATTGATACCCCTACTTCTCACAATACACTTTTAATGAACCATAAGAAATCAAAGTATTTTGGTCATTTTTCATAATTAATAAAGAAATTTGGAAGTAAATTGACACACAATTCAATCACAAAAAATAAATCAAGTGATAGACAAACTCTAATAATTTATTTTTAATCAAACAATCAATACTCTAAACATGTTTTATTTTCAACAAAAAATATATTTTGATATATTTTTAAATTTATAATGATCTCTCACAATACACTTTTAATGAACGAAATGAATATTAATTAACTATTAATTCACCATGCATCGCACGGGACTGCATACTAGTAATAATTCGAAAGAGAAACATCAATGTATAAATTAAACAATTGACTTTTGATGAGCTTTAATTATATAAGGGAGAGTCATTGTTTATGAATATTAAGACTTGATTCATAACCCCTTCGTTTACCAAAATGGTTTACATTTAAACCCGATATGTTTTAATAATATATTTTGAATTGAATGAGAAGTTGCAGTGAGATGAGTTTGAACCTCACTTAAAATATTGTTTTAAGATGAATTATGCATAGTTAGTGGAGATTGAATATCACTTAATATATTTTTTAAAATTAAATGTGATAAGTCCACTTAACGAACTAAAATGACAAAATGTAAATTGTTTACGTGGAGGGTGGGAGTAATATTTTTTTTTTTGTTTGTCGGTTAATCCTTTTCTCCTCCTTAAATTTCAATATGAAATACAGTTTCTTATAAATATGTATAGTTTTTGGATTCTATAGTAAAAATCATTACGTGAGAAATAAGAAAAAATCTCAATCATGGAACCATCTCTCTGAAAGATGTTCCACTAGAAATATTCTTGTTATTGCTTCGACTCATATTTCCCAAAAAGTGGATCCCGCTCTAATAGCTCCGAATAAATTAAATACGTGCATTAAGATACGAAGGCTTCTTATTCCACAACAACGAAAGCACTTTTTCACTCTTTCATATATACTAGGGGATTTCATTTGGAAAAGAAAATGTTCTATACTAACAAATTCGGGTCCATAACCATGAGTTCCAATGCAAGAGATCTTGTAGCACTTACCAATGAGGCCCTATCGATTAGTATTACACATAAGAAATCAATTATAGACACTAATACAATTCGATCCGCTCTTCATAGATAAGCTTGGAATTTGCGATCCCAGGTAAGATCGGTTCAAGATAATGGGATCCCTTTCTATCAGATAGGAAGGGTTGTAGCACAAAATTTACTTCTAAGTAATTACACCATAAATCCTATATCTATCTATATAAAGAAGAAATCATGTAACGAAAGGGATTCTTATTTGTACAATAAATCAATGATTGTAATTTTTTTTATAAATTAACTTCCACCTTAAAAAACTTCAACATTCATATAATGATGAAAAATATCTAAAGTAAACTTAATTATTAATTGCAGATGAATTGAAAGTCTAAATTCTTTCTACATATTTTTTTTTTCTCATATGGACTTTAAGTATATATATATATATATATAAGGAATGGTTCAAATAAAAAGGGACATTAAAGTATAAAATAGGAAATGATCTGGGCCATTAGATCAACACAATCCGACGGCCATGATTAAAACAAAAAACGCGCGTGCATTGTAGTATAACAATGCATAAGGTTATTTTGGTAAAATTTGAAGTGGACGGTTATGCGTTCAAAATACAATGCATTTAATAGTTAAATACAATGCATTTAATAGTTAAATACAATGCATTTAATAGTTAAATGCAATGCATAACTCAATTACATTTTCACAATGCATTTAATAGTTAAAATGCAATGCATAACTCGGTCAAGATCTCAACCGTCCGATCATGAAAATCTAAAGCTGAGATGATTTCCTATTTTATACCTTAATGTTCCTTTTTATTTGAACTTCCTCCTATATATATATATATATATAT
>JAPKLX010000046.1:410097-450794 GCA_026898415.1 Leonotis leonurus
GAATTGTGGAACTACTTTACTCGGCTGTTGACTCTGAGATTTGTGGAACAGAATTCCACGTAGCATGAAACTCTCAACTTCCTAGTATGACTTGGCCTTCTCTCTAGTCTTCGTGCATCCTTCAAGCACGCCAAGTCATCCGTTCCACGTGGCTGTCGAGCTGGACGCTGAGTCAACACCAGTTGTTATGTTGAGCCTGGAGCTAAGTCAACAACTCTGTGAAGAACACAAAAACACACATGTTAGGTCAACAATGCCATCAACAATATATATTAAATACCTAACAAACTCCCCTTATTTTTGTGCCTTCTTCACAACACCTTCTTCTTCATTAGAGCTCCCCCTATGTCTATGCCTACAAAACAACTTCACAAACAAACATCAACAACATAGACACAATAACATAGACATCCATCGGTATGTTAAGCAGCACACAATCATCTATCCCATTCAAAAAATATGATGCCGCAAAGAAAATAACATCATCCACAGAAATAACATCCAACCATCCACCATAAAAAATAAACACAAAACATAAGTTGTTTTTGGTGCACCCCATATCATCACAAAAATAAATGTTCTTAACCACATACGGTCATCTCAGACGATCATTGCCATCGTCCTCTTCCTCATCCACAACGTCTGCTCCTTCTTCTTTGGATTCACCTCCTGCTGCTGGTGCTGCTGTTTCTCCCCCTTGTTGTGAAGTAAGGCAGGCTTGTAGGGTGGCAGTCATCGCATTCAGAGCACCAATTAACTGTAAAACAGTCTGTGGTGGCAACTGAATAGCAGTGGAACCAGGGACGGGAGCATCAAGATTGCGCCAGGGTAGGTCTGCTACCTTGCTCTTACTAAAGAGGGAGTGATGGATTGTATACACCGGGGCAAGATTGGCCTCATAACTTCTGGCAATTGACGTGAAGCCTTGGTGCTCTAGTACCCTGCAGATAAGAGAAGGGAATGGAAGAGAACTGATCTATGGTTTGATGGAGAGAGCGGCGAGCTGCTCAAATATTATCCGACCCATGTTGTACGGTTTGTTGAGTCCAATGAGATAGAGCAACATCCCATGCTGCTGTGTCACCACATTAACATTTGATGAGACTATCCAATTGTAAGTAAGAACTCTGTGTAGGACGGAGTAAAGATGCGTCAAACAAGAGGACTTCAAGGTTGAGCCCACTTTGACCGTTTGCTGCCCGTGATCAGTTTCGCTACATCGTCAAAATTGAGGACAATGTTGCTCTCAACATTGGGCAGACCAAGAGCAGTGTTGATTGCCTCCGCCGAAAAATCAAAGACGGAATTGTAGAGATACACTTTGCCAAATTTTGGAGAAGAGCGATTACCAAAAGAGCGATGTAGGTTGCAATAGAAATGACGCACAACAGATTTAACCAGAGGAGGGAGTTCGAAAATCGTACCCAATAACCCTCTGGAGCGGAAGAAAGAAAGCAGATTGTTTTCATCAAAGGTGGTCTCATCAGCAGTGCGCTAACTTACACAAGGAATGTTATGTAGTCGTTTCCACTTAGCCGCTGCCGCGTCATCGTAAAATTGGAGGCTGAGAGCTTGTTCAGCATCCAATGGAAGGTTGGGATCATCAGAGGGCTCTAAAATCTGCACCGCCTGTTTTCCTTTTGCGGTGAGAGTGGCTGAGGAAGTGGGTTCTTCTTTGACATCGGCAGCAGAGAGAAGTCGCGGGTGCTTTGGGGCTGAAGAAACTTCATCTTCACTGTCATCTTGAACGACAATAGTGGGGACGGGACCCTTTGACTTCTTGGCCAGACTATTGTGAGTCGATAGTCTGGAGCCCCTAATAGCGGGCCTGCGAGCAGGAGCGGTGGGCGGAGAAGATGATCTGGATGGCAGCGACGCTTGAGTGTGTTCTACCAGTGCAACCGTCGTAACTGGTGGTGCAAGAGTGTCAACCACCGGCGGTACATCAGGAACAGCCTCAGAAATGACTGGAGGAGGAGCAGTAATAACTTATTCCGACAGGGTTTCCACTGGAACTTGAACGGGGGGAGGTTCCACCAAAATGGGCGGAACGTCCACTGAAATTGGCGGAGCTTCGACTGCTGGTGGTGCAGTGGAGGTTTGTAGAGCCTAGAGAAGTGTAGGGTTGGCGGCAAGGAGTGCCTGAAGGAGTGCAGTGACATCGGGGGTCGGTGGAGTAGCCTTTTTTGTGTGCAGGAGAGATGCGAGAGAAAACAAATGTGGAGGATTTGGAAACAGAAGGGTTTGAGAAGACGATGGGTGTTTTGTTGTAAGTATAGGAGGAGAGAAAAAGAAACTGAATCTATTTTGAAAAACGTGCAAATATGGAAGAGAGAGAATAAGGGTTTTAGGGTTTCGTGTGAAAAGTGACTGCTATGACAGAAAAGATAATGATGAAATGAACAGTCTGGCGACGGTTCAACTAAAAAGGTGTTATGTCATTTCAATTCATCCTAACAAACCCTAGAACACGCTACTCGACAATCATAACTCACTATCAAGAGAGACAAGTGATATGGAGGACAATACTAGAGTACGTGTTACAGAAAACACAAATGGCTGATGTTGAGAGAAACATTTTTAGAGAACACATTGTGATAAAACTAGTCTAACTTGCCCTGTTGTGCCAACATCTCCGCAACATCCACCCGGTTTATATTAATAAAAATATGTGTAGAACTACAAGAATCCAAAGGTTAGTTAGCGTAGAGTGCATCGTCGCAGCGAGCGCCGTGTCCCTAGCCTTTCGCCTTCGAAAGCAGTCGCAGTTGCAATCCTTTGGTAAGGTAGCATCGTCGCAGCGAATGCCGTGCCCCCCAAACTACTTGGATTATTTACCACACAGTTACATAAAACATATATACGAGGAATACTGGGCGTCTGTACAGAGAACATGTTAGCTAAGATGTTATGCCAGCAAGTTAAACAACACATGCTACACCATTTGATATAGATAGTAATGATATGGATATGGGTGTAGCACAACACACATTTTAGTGATGAAAACACAGACCAAGAGATTTCTGTAAGTATACGAACCTCTCATGATCCAAGGGTTTTGTAAAAATGTCAGCCACTTGGTTTTCCGTTTTCACATATTCAAGTTTAATCACCTCTTGTTCGACTAAATCTCTAATGAAATGGTGTCTTATGTCAATATGCTTTGTCCTTGAGTGTTGAACAGGATTTTTGGAAATGTTTATAGCACTCATGTTGTCACAGTACACAACCAGGTCATTATTATCTAGGCCATAATCACTAAGCATTTGTTTGAGCCACAACAGTTGTGTGCAACAGCTGCCTGCTGCAACATATTCGGACTCAGCAGTGGATAAGGACACACAGTTTTGCTTACGGCTATGCCATGACACAATGTTGTTACCTAGATAAAAGCAACCTCCACTCGTACTCTTCCTATCATCCACATCTCCAGCCCAATCGGAATCACTAAACCCTATCAAGCTCATATTCATGTTTTTAGAAAAAAAAGATTCCTAAATCTAATGTTCCAGCAACATACCTGATGATTCTCTTAACTGCTTTAAGATGAGATACTTTGGGTTTAGCTTGATACCTGACACATACACATACACTAAACATCAGGTCTGGGCGAGTAGATGTTAGATACAGTAGACTCCCTATCATTGATCTGTAGAGTGTTGGGTCAACATCTTCTCCATCATCATCTTTAGTCAACTTTTCTGTAGAGCCCATGGGAGTTTTCATGTGCTTTGCTCCTTCAAGACTAAAGCGCTTCATCATCTCTTTGGCATATTTGCTTTGAGAGATAAAGATGACATCTTGTGCTTGTTTAACTTGAAGTCCAAGGAAGTATGTGAGTTCTCTCACCATGCTCACCTCGAACTTTGTAGACATTGCACCTGAAAAATTATTGAGCATGTTACGTGAGGTGGAACCAACAATCATATCATCAACATAGATTTGAGTTATGAGAATATGTTGATCTTCCCTTTTGACAAACAGTGTTCGGTCAGCCGTGCCTCTAACAAACCCGTATTTAAGAAGGAAGTTTGTGAGATGTTCATACCAAGCACGTGGTGCTTGTTTGAGACCATACAGTGCTTTCTTTAGTCGAAAGACATAGTCTAGCTTGTGGGGTCCTCAAATCCTTTTGGCTGTTCAACATAGACTTCCTCCTTGAGTTCACCGTTGAGAAATGCTGCCTTCACATCCATATGGTACAGATTTATGTTGAGATGGCATGCAACAGCAAGTAGCAACCGAATGGACTCAAGCCTTGCTACTGGGACAAATATGTCGTCAAAGTCAACCCCTTCAACTTGAGTATACCCTTGAGCCACCAATCGTGCTTTTTTTCGTACAATTGTTCCCTTCTCGCTAGATTTGTTCTTGAAAATCCACTTCGTGCCAATAACATTTCTGTTGGCTGGTCTGGGAACAAGGTACCAAACATCACTACGAACAAACTGGTTTAGTTCTTCATGCATAGCATTTATCCAAAACTCATCAGTCAATGCTTCCTTGACATTTTTTTGCTCAAACTTGGAGACAAAACATGTTACGCCTTCAATTGTAGAGCACACAGAGTACATGCATGCCATGTCTCTATAGTTAACCAGTTGTTTACGTCTTGTCTGAACACCGTCCTCAACATTTCCTATAACTTGAGACAGTGGATGGTTTTCTCTAACCCTTCCTGGAGGTTCTCTGTGGTGAGTGACCTCTTGAACCTCATCTTGTTCGTCTTCTGGTTCCTGTGGTGTACCATTGTTTTCCTCAGCACTGCTGGATGTTGTGTTAGGTGGAGCAATTTGAGCTTCAACAGGAGGTAAAACAGCTCCCCCTTGATATTTGTCGTCTTCTGCTTCCACCTCTTTGTTCATATCACCTGCGTTATCAAAGACAACATTAACAGATTCTTGTATTGTCTTAATGCAAAGATTAAATACCCTATAAGCTACGCTGTTTGTTGAGTACCCAACAAATACTCCTTTATCGCTCTTATCATCAAACTTTGTTAGATACTCACGATCATTTAAGATAAAACATACACACCCAAAATACGAAAATGTTTTAGGTTAGGTTTTCTTCCCTTTAGTAGCTCATGTGGTGTTTTGAATGAGTCTGGTCGAATGTTGACTCGATTGTTGATGTAACATGCGGTGTTTACTGCCTCAGCCCAAAAATGTTTTGCCATTTGTTTTGAGCTCAGCATAACCCTTGTCATCTCAATTAAGGTCTTATTCTTGCGTTCGACCACCCCATTCTGCTGTGGAGTCTTAGGTGCTGCAAACTCTTGGCATATGCCCTTTTCATCACAGAAGCTCGTGAATTGTGAATTTTCAAATTCACGGCCATGATCAGATCTTATACGAGATATTCTAGTATCAAATACATTAGCAACGCGAGCAAACATATTTCTAAATATCTTAAATGTTTCAGATTTGTCTCGTAAAAAATCTGTCCATGTGAAACGGGAAAAATCATCTACCACAACTAGTACATACATTTTCCCACCAATGCTTCCAACTTCCATGGGTCCTACAAGATCCATATGTAGAAGCTCAAAACATCGGTTGGTCCCAAAGTGTTGTTCATGTTGTTGTAGGGCAGGATGTGACGCATGCAATTGTTTTTCTCTTTGACAGTCTCCACAAACAATCTGGTCTGACTTTCCAAGTTTGGATAAACCTCGTACGGCATCCATCTTGACTAACCTGCCAAGGTTTCAAAAGTTAGTATGACCTAAGCGTTTGTGCCAGAGTATAACATCATCAACTTGTGCATTGTTGCATTTTAGGTTATCAGTCATGTAACAATTGTCTGATGACCTTTGACCTGTCATGATACACAAGTTTCTGTTATTGTATACTTCACATGCATCTTTAGTGAACTTTACAAGCATGTTATCATCACATAATTGACTTATGCTGATTAAGTTTGCCATAAGCCCTTGCACATGATACACATTTGTTAAAGCAGGCAAACCAGGAACATTAAGTGTACATTTCCCTATGATTTTACCTTTTGATCCTCCACCGAAGGAAACATTTCCTCCTTCGTAAGTTTCATAGTTGGAAAGAAATATTTTGTTACCTGTCATGTGATGTGAACAACCGCTGTCAAAGTACCAAGAACCTGAAATGTTAGTTTTCAATGTTGTATACACAACATTACATGTTAGATCGGCTTTCTTTACCCATACCATTTTGGGTTGTTGTGGCATCACAGAATGTGACTTGTCATCCCTTTTCTTTTGATAACAAAAAGGTTTTATGTGGCCTGGTTTGAGACAGTAATGACATACATATTTTCTTCTACGTCTCTTACCCTTTCTCTTACTTTTCTTACTTTTTTCTGCTTGAGAGTTGCTTTTCTTTGTCTGTGTTGGTGGGTCTGTGAGCACAACATCTGCTTTGGCATTGGATGTTTCTCCTGCCGATGTGGACCCACGACAGAACACAGTTGGTGCAGCATATCCAAGGCCCCTTTTGCTTGGGTTTGCGATATCCATGATCTCTTGAAGCGAATACGTCCTAGTGTTCCACTTGCAGATGGTCAGCTGTGCTTCTTCAAGTTGGGATTTCACCTTGGTGAGCTCTATATCTCGTTGTGTGATCAACGCCTCCTGTTTTGCTTGGACCTTCTTGAGCCGTGTTATCTCTGCTGTTGAGGTCAGCAGATCTCGTGATTGTTGTTTCTATTTTCCCAGCAGCTCATCATACAACCTTTTTAACCTTTGTATTATAGCGAAAGCATTGTCATCACATTCTTCACCATATGTGGGGTCTATGTCATCCTTAACACTTCCTGCATCATCAACAGAGGCATTTAAACAAAACAATGTAGAGTAATAGTTAGAATCATACCTTTCTGAGAAAGTGTCAGCATCAGCGTTTTAGCCTGATTTGTCCTGAGGTGTCATTGTCACATGTAGTGCGATGTTTTCGAACAATGCTTCATCAACATTTTCAAATAACTCATGCTCATCATCATTCCAGGACACCCAATAGGACTTGCCCCTTTTTCGAAGTGTGTTGGCACACTGATTTGCAAAGTGCCCAAATCCTCTACATTCATGGCATTGTACGATGTCGAGCTTAGAGGAGCTAAATTTGAACACTTCATTGTTAGGTGATTTCCTAATAGGGGGTCTTCTCTGACTGTTATCGTTCTTTGGAGTTTGATAGTACTCCAAACGTGGTACATCTCGTTCCTTGGGCCTTTCTCTGCTCTTGTCTCGATTGAATCCTCTCACCATTCGATTGAATTTTCTAGTGATCATGGCAACATCGTCTCCTTCATGAATTTCTTCCACTTCTTCGGATTCACTGGACTCCATTATGTCAGTTAACTTACTGCACGAGGGTGACGAGATTGTGTCTGCTTTGAGGGCCACCGTCTTCTTCTTCGTGAATGTCCCTCTTGCCTCTAGATTCATCTTATAGGTCTTGAAAGAGTTCATGAGGTCCGTGAACTCAATAGTATTCACAGCTTGTGATGTTTCAATAGCTGTTACCTTCATATCGAACCTAGATGGTAAAGTGCGAAGTGCTTTGGAGACAAGAATTTTGTTACTCAAGGCATCTCCCAGATCTTGACACTCATTTGAAATGTCAAGAATCTTCTTCGTGTAGCTGGATATGTCTTCATCTTCTTCCATCTTCAAATTCTCAAATTGAGAGGCGAGAATACGTAGACGTGACTGCTTGACACTGGTGTCACCTTCACAGTACCTTTGCAAAATGTCCCAAGCGTCTTTAGCACATGTACAGTTCTTGACCAGCTTGAACATGTTTATGTCGACTGCCGAGAGAATTGCATTGAGTGCGCGGTCATCGAGTATAGCAGCCTCAACTTGATCACGTGACCATGCGCTTTGTGGTATTGGGACCACATCTCCTTCAACGTCGGTTTGTTTTGGTGGTGACCACCCATTCTCCACAGAGATCCACGCTCTTCTGTCTAACGACTTGATGTACGAGTGGGTACGTGTCTTCCAGTATGAGTAATTCGAGCCATCCAATACTGGAGGCCGAAATACTCCCACATTGTTTGGATCCATTGGTGTGTTAGAGTTGTGATACTAACAGGACCACACTCAGTGTGTCGAGTGAAGGCTCTGATACCACTTGAAAGTGTATCAACCTACTCTAAGTGATAATTTGCAAAAGCTAAAGTAGAAGACACGAGATAATTTTTGCGTAGGTTATAAATTAATAACCTACACGGAAGCCTTACGGCAAAAAAGAATAATCAAAACAAGTATTGTGTTATTACAATGTTGAGCACCACAATAACATCAACACTAATACTAAAATACTAAATGTATGTTCTTACGAGCTGAGAGCATACAGAATTAAAACTATGAACTTAATCTGCAAAATCATGTCTATCTACTGAATGATCAGATCTAGTATTTATAGATAGACTCCATGAGCTTGGATCCGCGAACATAGCAACTGTCAGCCCATGTCTCCACAATTCTCGCAAATTAGTTGTTGTGCTCCGCAAAGAATGCCTGAAATTGTGGAACTACTTTACTCGGCTGTTGACTCCACAAAGTTCAGAAGAGTTCACTCCTTCATATGTCTATGGTCTATCTCCAACCTTTTCGTCTCTTCGCTATGCCAACCTGCAGCTATAGCTAAGGTAGTTTCAACCCGTAGCTGTGTTTTTTTGACGGGATCCGACCGTATTCCCTTTTTTGTTTTGATTAAAATTAACCATTCGTAACTCTCGTTGACTGAAAGCAGAGAAGGGACTCATTGGTATGAGGCTCAATCGTCCTAGAGTATCTTCTGTTGTTGCTAGTAGGCTGACCGATCTGTAGCTTTGTTTGAGTTTGCTTCCCTTCTGTGGATGTTAGACAGGATCAAAGGGAGGAGAAAGACTTGCTAAGTGTGCCGCTTACGAGGAGGAGGTTGCTCAGTTACCAGCGTAAGCTTTGGTTCTGCTTTCCTTAATGATAATACATCTTGACTAGAGTAAGCTTATGGTAGAGCGATGCGGATACGCGATCAAGGAGTGGCGGAAGTCTGGCTATAAGAGAGTCTTTGTTCGCCCCTTCTTACCGAGCGACTGATAGTTGGCTTTGAATATGGCACCGGTAGTCTTCAGCTTAGAGCTAGCTAGAACAGGAATGAGAGCGCTGCTCGTGGGACGATGGAAGCTTGGCCAATTGAAAAATGGGCAAACTCATTCCATACTCGCATCGACAACCCACAACGGGAATTCCAATTAGGGTCAGATAATCCAACCTTGAGGGAAGGCACGTAGCAACATTCAACTAACATTGGGCACATTTGAAACACAGAGAAGGGACACCTTTTCCCAACTTACATCGTAGATCCAATAACACTTGCAACTTACGAGGCGGGGAAATTATTGGTATCACATCTAGCTTACGCGGATGATATTCGAATATTTACTAAAGCCAGTGCGAAGGGCTTGCCGCTATTAATGGATTTCCTTATGGACTATAAAAATTGTTCCGGGCAGCTGATTAATAATTCCAAAAGCTCTATTTTATTTCTCTCGTCACTTTTCCCAGGAGGAGATGCAGTTCTGTCTCTCAACTACGGGCTTGACTCCTTGTAAATTACCTTTCACTTATCTTGGTGCGCCACTTTTTAAAGGGAGAAGAACGAAGTCATTGTTTGAAGAGGATATTGAGGAAAACGGAAACTTTTCGAGAAAGCAGAGGTATAGCTAAGGTTGAAAAGCAGCCAAAAGGTCACCGCCGCTGAGTATTCTAACCAGAAGAGAAGGAGCGGTTGATCAAAGGTATTACCCCATGAGAGGGGAAGAGGTGGAATTTATCACCTTGTCACTTATGAGATTTCGAGAGCCGGTTGACTTTACTTGCTTTCTTGAGAACATTCCTTTCTATCCGTTCTTTGGGAGAACTTATCCAATATATTATATGAGTGCCAAGGATCAGTCGAACCAGACCAATCTGTAGATCCGGTGCTCCTGGGCGGGAGGCAGCCCAATCAATAGGGGTCCGGGGCGTCAGACTACGGATTGTTGGCAGTTGCTACAGGTCAATGGTTGACCTAGGCTTTCGTCTGATTGTCCGGTTGGATCTAGTGCACAAAAACCTACCCACGTAGGATGAGACCCTTTGGGTTGGGAGAGTCACTCTTTGGCTGCGCCTCTTCCCTCCTTGCTTTATCTAGTATCTAGAGATGGGGTGACCAGGATTTATCCACATTGGTTCTCCACTTATGGATTGAAGTCTCACTGTTCTGTTATAAATAATAAAGAAAGGCAAGAACCTATCTTCGGGTAAAGAAGGCATATCCCATCCCACTTGTCTTGAATGGTCTTTTCAACGCCTTTAGCTACCTATGCAGCGAGTGTGCATTGTACGAATTACATGCGTGCAGTATATAGCTTTCGACTCGGAAAGAGAAGAGAGAAGCTTTTGCACCTTTGTATAGAAAGAGACGTGCTACCGGGTAGAAGCAAGAGAGGCGGCGAAGGAAGAGGGGTCTAATCTCCAACGCGTAAAAAGCAGCTCCGAAGTAGACCTATTCTGAAGCAATCTATGCAAATAACAGAGAACTCCTTGGTAATGGGCTCTTTATATAGTGACTCATGCGGGCCCTTGGTGCTGACTCAAACTAGCGATACAACTTGCGCTTTTAGCCTTTCTAGCGATTCCTATTGATATATTCTGAGGAAAATTCCACGTAGCATGAAACTCTCGACTTCCTAGTATGACTTGATCTTCTCTCTAGTCTTCGTGCATCCTTCAAGCACGCCAAATCATCCGTTCCACGTGGCTGTCGAGCTGGATGCTGAGTCAACACCAGTTGTTATGTTGAGCCTGGAGCTAAGTCAACAACTCTGTGAAGAACACAAAAACACACATGTTAGGTCAACAATGCCATCAACAATATATAATAAATACCTAACACTAAATATATTAGAATTAATAATAAACTCATAGTATAATAGTATAAATCAACAACACTACAATAATTATCAAAATAACATTAGAATTCATACAAAACACTCCAACAATCCAAAACAAGTTAAGACTTTTTTAATAGTTTTACACTTAAGAAGAGTTGTAGCAAAATTGGACACAATTAAAATTTAAAATCTTCAATCTTGTATGTACTTTAAACATTATTAACATCATAAAGAAGAGAGACGTTCAAGAAGTAAACAAGATTTATCATTATATAATTATATTTAAAAGAATATATATATATTAATAGGATATAGATCATATACAAAAGGATTTTAAAGTAGGAAATAGGAAATAATCTGGGCCATTAATCATTCTAATCCAACGGTTGAGATCTTGACCGAGTTTTTTTCTTTTTTGGCACGAAATAATCCCATTTTTATAGTAATTAAGGGCAAATCAGTAATTTAATTGTTAAATGCATTATTTTTAACTGTTAAATGCATTGTTTGTAACTATAAAATGCATTGTAAAAATGTAATTGAGTTATGCATTGCATTTAACTATTAAATGCATTGTATTTAACTATTAAATGCATTGTATTTTGAACGCGTATAGGGGATGATTGATAACCGCCCAGTTCAAATTTTACCAAAATAACCTTATGCATTGTTATACTACAATGCACGCGCATTTTTTGTTTTAATCATGGCCGTCGGATTGTGTTGATCTAATGGCCCAGATCATTTCCTATTTCCTACTTTAATTTCAGTTTATACCTGAACCGCTCCCTATATTAATATATATATATATATATATATATATATATATATATATATATATAACAATTAAATAGACGGATTCACGGATCGGATATAGACTAGGTCTCAATTGTAAACTTTTAATCTGATCCGTGCCGTCGAAAATTTGAAGGACCCATATCCAAAAAAATGAATAAAGATGAACAATGCGCTAGTGATGATACTATTATTTCAATAGCTGGTCTGTGGGAGGTCAGGATAGTCATGTTGAGCTAGTTACTTTAATACTTTATATTTAAGTATTTAGACTTTGCATATATTATGTTATGGCCCATATGGTTGTTATAATAGGATGGATGGATTAACATATTTTGGAGGATATGAAAAACATTACTCAATTTTCATCTTTCTTAATTTCTCTCTCGACCTTCTCCTTAAACTTTCTTTCCTTCTTATCTTTCTTCTTCTCCAAGTCCTTAGATTTCATAAAATCATCCTGGATTCTACGAGCACAGCCTTGGGCACTACTAAATCATTACTGGGTTACTGAAAGCATAACAGTAAGATTTTGATTAGTACATCTACTTATCTCTTTCATTTAGGGGAATATTACTCAACTTGAGCTCTTGACATGTTGTTTGAGCTCAGTTCGCAATTTTATTATCAAGTTCGAATTCAGCTCGTGAGAACCTCGATACTATTATTATCAAGGTTGAGCTTGAATTCGACGATTTGATTGTCATATTAATAGTTTTCGAACTCAAGTTCGAGATCAGGCTCGAGTTTGAGATTGTATAATAAAAAATAGTTATTTTAATATAGGCTTGATGGAAGGTTTGTGAACATGCTCAATTAAATGTTTGTGAACATACAAACTCGAACATGTTCGCAAACTCAACAAGCCGGGCATAATCAAGCTCGAGCTCGACTTGTTTACTATCGACTCGAGCTCTAAACAATATTTTTTCAAGTCAAGTCCCGAATAGCTTGCGAGTAGCTCTGTGCATTTATAGTCATAGTTTTATGTGGTTGTGATATCTTTAGTTGCTCATGCAATTCTTCCATTATTAGCATCTCTAGCAAAGAACAAATATATCGCGTACCAATGAGTGACAATTTCAAATAAATATTGGAGAAACAGAAAGGGATATCTATTCCTTCAATCATCATTTTTGCATAATCAAACATGTTTCAACGTTTTCTTTACCTTATTAATATCTTGAGAGAACTGAGCCTCAACTAATTCTTTCACTCCTCTTGCAAGAAACTTATTAAAAGATTTTTCACTACAAATAGTTTAGTTTAGGTTTAGACCCACACTAGTTTTAATAATGTATCTTGAGTTTAATAAAGTAAGTGTAGTTTGAGTTTTGATTGAAATCTTACAAATTAACTTGTTTAGAGATTAAAAAAAAATTAAATATGATTATTAAGATGGCATAATATTTGACGATATAAACATCGTGTGATGCATAATCGGTCTATTTTCATTCTATTATAAGAATATGTCGACAATAAATAAAAAAATTCAATTGCAAAATTTTAAAATTATGTTATTTCATTTAAAATAGTTTAAAAGTTAAATTAAAATTGCAAAAGTGAAAAAGTTAATTATTTTGTCAATACCCCTTATTAAGATTTTCTTACTGTAACTTAATTAAAACTTATGAATTTGACTTGAGCATTATTTTATAAATATATTAAAAATAGATAACATTGGTTCAAATTTTGAATGGTTTAGATACAATATACTTTCTTGCTTCAAAATTTAAAAGACCTAAACATATACCTATATATATATATAGGTAATAAGCCTACTTTAAGGTAATGTAGTTGAAACAAAATAAAATGATACTATATGAGTATGACTATTCAGTGGACGAAAATGGAAAAGAAAAATACAAATTTAAAAATTACGAGTACAAAATGTTAGAAAAGGAAAAGGCAATCTACAGTACATGTAAAAGAAATCATCTAAAACCAAATCCAATTTTCATACTTGCATTTAGTATAAGAAATCATCTAAAAGCCATTCAAATAACGCAGCTAATAAGTTGATGAAACTAAAAATTTTGCAAGTCTATAATTTGTTAGCATCTGATCGATTGCCGATTTTCGAAGTGAGGTTTGCACGATGATTAGGGAATTAATGACGCGGGATTTACGTGGTTCGACTTTTAATGAAGTCTACGTCCACGGTGAGGAGAGCTTTTATTATGAAGCTTTTGAGAGCTTTGAGAGCTGAAATTACAGATTGTGTGTGAATGTCCTTAATCTAGCATTAAGTTGACTATTTATAGAAAGTACAATGGCGGTTTACACCAAGTGGGCCGAGCTATTGGGCTGGCCGAGCTGCTTTTAATGGGCCAAGGTTGGGCCGCCGAGCTGCTTCTGGGTGGTGGGCCGCCGAGCTGCTTAGAGGTGTTTTGGGCCTTTACTGATGGGCCATATGTTTTGGGCCTTTACTGATGGGCCATATCCTATCACATCCCCCCCTCAAAGGAAGATCGGCACCGAAGTGGAGATCTTGACGAGGTGGGTGTTTTTGAGGAAGTAAAGATCTGGACGAGGAGAAGATCTTGTGGTTGCCGAGGTCGAAGTGATCCTCTGGTCGTAGCCGAGGTAGACGTGACTCTCTGGCTGTAGCCGAGGTAGAAGTGGCTCTCTGGCTTTAGCCGAGGTAGAAGTGACTCTCTGGCTGTAGCCGAGGTAGAAGTGACTCTCTGGCTGTAGCCGAGGTAGAAGTGGCTCTCTGGCTTTAGTCGAGGTAGAAGTGATGACCTAGCTGAAGCCGAGGTAATACTCGCGGTAGTGGGAGACAGCTGTTGTAGAGGATCGTGGGTGACACGTGTCGCTTTTCTGTTGGAGGAGCCGAAGAGGCGGGTTTTTGAAAAAGAGGCGGTTGAAAAAAGGTGAAGTGATGTCTATAAAGGCTTCCTTTGGAAGCTAACAAACACTTTTCACTTTTTCGCAACCCTAGTTTATCTTTTCCTTCTGCAAAAAGCTTCCAATCTTTCTGCCATCGTCGACTTCAATCTTCCAGAAACGAATCCTTCAAATTTCCTCAACAAGTAAGTACTGTGCTATAATGGCTGCTGTTTCCACTTCTTCTGCCTTCTCTGTTTCTTCTTCTCATACTCCGACCGGTAGGGAGATTGTTGAATCTCCGTCGCCGCTTAGGAGTATTCCGGCGAAGGTCACCGTGAGGGTCTTTACCCGAGCGGCTCTACCCCCTATCCCTAGACTGATAGAGTATCCGCCGTTGGCTGGGTCGGAGGCTGCCTTAGAGTGCGCCTCCATTATGAGTGAATCCCACATGTCCAATCTAGCGAGAAGATTTGGTTTTCCTGATTCTGTAGAGCTTATTTTACCTAGGGAGGAGGATAGAGGTTGCTCTCCTCCTGTAGGTTTTTTTACCGTTTATGAAGACTACCTCAATTTTGGTCTTCGTTTTCCTTTACACCCTATTTTTGTCGAGCTCTTAGATAGATTTGAGTTGCCCTTGGGCCAGTTTGCGCCTGCTTCCATTAAGCAGGTAGTAGGTTTTTGCGTTGAGGTCGGGCCGATGTCGCTGGAGTCTTTACTCCGTTTTTTTAGAGTGAAGCGGGGGCCAACTGGGTGGGTTTACCTCTCACCAGTAAATAAATTTAAGTTGGTCACCCCGTCCAAGGTGTCGAACTGGCAGAAGAAATTTTTCTTCTGCCGAGCTGAAGGCGTGCCCCTCCATGGCTGGTCGGTGGCCAAGTTCGGCCCTCAACTGAGGGTGGATCCCGTCGGCGAGCTCGAGACGAGCTTGATGGACCTCGGCGCCGTCAAAAGGACTTACGCCGAGGAGGAGCTGTCGAGGCTTGGGCTGAGCCCATGTGACGCCCTGGCCGACGTGGATCCTGGTGAGGCTTCGTAGTGTAGTTTGTTTTTGTTCGCCGAGCTAGTATTTTGACTTCGTTCATCCGAACTGGACTAATACTTGTATTTTTGCAGTGAATCCAGAAATTTTTGAGGCTGCCATGGAGAAGAAGAAGAAGAGGAAGAGGCCAAGAACCTCGGCTGCCGAGGAGACGCCACGCCGGGATCGGGCGGAGAGGGCGGAGGCCGAGGTGACCCCGCCTGTGATCGACCTGGCATCGCCGGGGAGGGAGGCAAGGAGCTCGGATGCTCGGGCATCCGGGTCGGGGTTGAGGCAAAGGACCTCGTTTCCCAATGTGAGTAGAGTATATTTATTTTTCTTCCTCAATTCTTCTTTCTTGTGCTGATATATATGCTGTGCAGGAGGCGGACGTGGCACTGGACGGGCTGAGTGCCCTCTCGAACTTCATCGTCGGTGGAGTCGAGCAGTTCCGGGCCTTGAACGCCGAGCTCGGGGAGGCGAGGTCGGAGGCGACGAAGGCGGCGGGAGCGGCGGAGGTGGCCAGGAGGAGGGCGACCGACCTCGAGGTCGAGGTCGCCAGCTTGAGGGCCGAGCTGGCCGGAGAGCGGGAGAGGGCAGCTCGGGCGGCGGCGGAGCAGGGCGGAGTGTTCCGAGCCCTCACGGAGCGGATCTTCCGCTCCCAGTATTTTGGCACAGTGGCGGCGCACCTGGTGAGCGCCATGAGTACGCCGATTGCTTCGGCAGTGCTCGACCGTGTCGCCAAGGATTACCCCGAGCTTGACAAAGTCAAGTACGGGTATGAGGTGATGTCGAAGGAAGAGATGCTGCGGGAGTACGCCGAAGTACTCATGGAGCACACCGCGGCGATCCCGGTGGTCGAAAGGCTGGCGCGGGAGAGGTCCCTGCTCTCCGAGCAAGCGATTCGGCGGTGCCCGGTAGATCGGGATGACGCTCTGGAGGCGGTCATCGCTGAGCTTGCTAGGGAGGCGGCAGCCGAGGCCGAGGGTGGAAGGGAGGCTGGCGACGAGGAGCCCGAGGTCGGCGATAGCTAGCTCTTCTTTTTTTTTTTTTTTTTTTTTTTTTAGCTTGTATCACGTCGCCACTAGGGCGGCGCTATTTCCACATGTATATAAGATCATTTTTTGAACGTTTTGTGCTGAATTGTTTAATTTTTGCTGCTGTAGCCTGCCTTTGACTTCTCCACTACTTCGCATTCTGATCAACAAATAAACGAGCTTCGTCGTGCTGCCGAGGCTGCCGAGGTCGAGGCCGCGTGTTGGAAAAGCCGAGCTACCAACATCGAGGCCGAACTCGAGGCGAAGCTTAGGTCGGCACAGGAGAAGCTCGACGAAGAGCATGCGAGATTTTTGGAGATGGAGGATAAGTTCAAGCAGGTTAAGGACGACCTTCAGACCTTCAAGGCGGTAGCCGAGGAGCATGAAGAGTACGAAGAACGTATACATAGAAGCGGCGGTCTGACTATATACGAGGTCTCTACACAAATAAAGGATGTCCGAGCTCGAGCAAGGGAGTACCGAGAAAGGTACGGCAATGACTCCTGGCAAGTTCGCGAGCAGGAAGAGTCGCTTCTCAAGCTCGGATCCATGTATAAAATTATACTAAAGAGAAACCCCAAGCTGAAGAGGTGGATCGAGTCCAAGAATGCCGGGCTCGATCCTGTCTCTCAAGCTTTTTTGGAAGGCAACTTGGAGTGAGTGCAACCGCCCAGTGCGGCCTTGACTCGAAAGCAGACCCAGGCCATCATGGCACGAGGTGGTGGCCGACGTGCAGTGAGAGGCCGAGGCCTAATGGACCTCGTTGGATTCTTTCCAGAGCACCTCGTCGATGCTGCCCTTGATCAGTTCGTTCATCCCTTCTTTTTCTATCCTGACCTTCAGGTCGGTTAGTAGCTCGTTTCTTCCGGTCTGCCTCATCTGCTTCGGCGAATGCGTCAACAATCCTCCATAACTGTTTGGAGGTTTGGGGCCGCTCTTTTACTAGCTCCCTAAAGAGTGTGCCGGAGTGAATGGCGTTTTGAAACGCCGAAATGAGGACATCGTCTGAAAGGCGATCAACCTTGAGACTTTCATTGTAGAACCGAGCTAGGAAGTCGCTAATAGATTCTCCTTGTCCTTGTTTTAGGGTAAGGAGTTGGGCCGAACTCATTTTAGCCTCGGCCTTTTGGAAAAAACGCCTCTCAAAGGCATCTAGTAGGTCGGCGTACGACCCTATGCTGCTGCGAGGTAGGTTGTCAAACCACTTCCGTGCATTGTCCACCAAC
This sequence comes from Leonotis leonurus, assembly GCA_026898415.1. Classification (NCBI taxonomy): domain Eukaryota; kingdom Viridiplantae; phylum Streptophyta; class Magnoliopsida; order Lamiales; family Lamiaceae; genus Leonotis; species Leonotis leonurus. The sequence goes on from JAPKLX010000046.1 coordinate 427,911, forward strand.
AATTCGGGGAAGACTTTGCACATATAAACATCCTCGGCCAGTCCCTGGTTCAGCATATTATATTGATATTGCGACAGAAAGTTGCTCGGGTCGCATGAACCGTTATAGGGCTTGATTGGCGGGACCCGGTATGCTGAAGGGAGTGGTGTGTAGAGAATTTTGTTGGTGAAGGGGGTAATGATTCTGCTGTAAACAGTGAATCTTCCTTCTCGGGGATCGTCCTCGTCACGTCGAGAATGGTCGATGTTTCGACGAGGTGGCGTCTTCTCTCTTCGGTATCTCTCGTCACGTCGGTAATGGTCGACGTTTTGACGAGGTGGAGTCCTTCTTCGGTGTTCCTCATCACGTCGGGAAAGTTCGACGTTTTGACGAGGTGATGTTGATCCTCGCCGAGGTGAGTTAATGTTACCTCGGGGATTATGCGGTCTTCGGAAGACCTCATCATCTCTTTCTTCGGCAATGTGCTCCGAAGCTTGGGGCCGTTGTGATGGACCCGCTTTATCCTCTTCGCACTGACCTCGTTGTTGGTATTGTTCGGCAAATTTGAGAAAATCTTGCTCGTGGAGATCTAGATATGCTTTGAGCGCATGGCCGAGTAGAGGTTGAAGTGTAGTATTCCCTTGTTGATTTTGATTCAACCTTTCGCTGCTACTAGAGTCACCTGCTCGATGAGAGAGGACATCTTCTACGTGGCCTTCGGGAGTTCGGCGGTTTGTGATTTGCCTGCCCGACCGAGCATAAGGTTCATCCCCTTCGTTCGTAGATAGACGAGGTGGATTACGAGGTATTTCAGCCTCGTTTTGCTTTCCTTTAGCAGCAGCAGCTATAGCATTAGATCGAGTGGATCTAACCATTGTGTTTTCACTTCGGAAATAGTGATCGGACACAAAATTTACTTCGTTTCCCACAGACGGCGCCAGTGATCGATCGTCGATTTTCGAAGTGAGGTTTGCACGATGATTAGGGAATTAATGACGCGGGATTTACGTGGTTCGACTTTTAATGAAGTCTACGTCCACGGTGAGGAGAGCTTTTATTATGAAGCTTTTGAGAGCTTTGAGAGCTGAAATTACAGATTGTGTGTGAATGTCCTTAATCTAGCATTAAGTTGACTATTTATAGAAAGTACAATGGCGGTTTACACCAAGTGGGCCGAGCTATTGGGCTGGCCGAGCTGCTTTTAATGGGCCAAGGTTGGGCCGCCGAGCTGCTTCTGGGTGGTGGGCCGCCGAGCTGCTTAGAGGTGTTTTGGGCCTTTACTGATGGGCCATATGTTTTGGGCCTTTACTGATGGGCCATATCCTATCAGCATCCAAAAGGTATCATGGTATATGCATAGGCTCTCTACAAATTACCACTCTGTTCTGTACATGTAGTAAAGGTATTTAGTCTCCAGCAATCCAAAATGAAAACCCACATAGCAGATTTTATAGAGCAATGCACATGGAAATAGATATTCTTACAAATTTTACAAGACAATTTCTTTAGAGGTAAAGGACTTTGATCAAAAACTCAAGTAGCATTGATATCATCATCTACATACACATTATTGTAGTTTCACTCTTACGAGCAGCAGATACTACAGCTGCAATACTTGATTTTGTCGAACAGGAGGAAGAGGGCAACATTGTATTGCTTGTAATGCTTGATTTTGGAGGTAGAACTCAGCAAATTGTTGAGAAGTACAGCAGAAGGCAGAGGCTCCGTTCTCAGCATACCGCGGAAGAGAGAAACAGCATCTTTAGGGTGACGGATGCGACCAAAATCAAATCTGGGCATGCTGTAATAGTGCCTAATCTTTTGACACCTCTAATTTAGAATAAAGATATTTGTTGAGTATTTTTCATGATTTTTGCATCATCCAGTCTTTTTTTATGAAATAATTTATACAATGACTCATACAAATATATTTTAAACTTTCTATCCTTAATTCTCGGTCTTATGTGATATTACATCTAGTCAACATTTCTATTTATCTTAAATATTCACTTAATTCATTATAAATTTTAATATATTACTAAAATTCTTTATCTAGGATTGATTTTGGAGAAGACTCCAACTATTGGAAAGAAATAAAATATCAATAGTATATAGTTTTTATTCATCTATAATTTCATAAATTAGGGAAAAAATAAAAATAAGAAGCAAAAAGTTAATAAGTTAAACATAATAATAAAACATACACATTTTCATTAATTATATTTAATTTCATACAATAATAAATATAATTTTATAAATGAAATTAAAAAATTTAATTATTAATAAATATGAAGAAAAGAAAAAGAAGTGAGAAGATAATAATGTAAATAGAATAAAAATGGGAGGACAAAATAGGAAGAAAGTGGGAAAATGGTTTTGATTATATATATATATATATATATATATATATATATATATATATTATATTCAATTATATTTTTGTAAAATTTTTGAAAAGTAAAAGAACAAATTTAAAAAGATCCTATATTATATAATAAAAGAACATATTTTTATATATTATATAATTAAAAAGCCAAGTAGTATCGAAAATAAAATAATAAGAAAAGAAATCTTATTTTATCTCTACTAAAATAATTATGGCATTTTCATAATTTTATATATAATAGAAGGGTAGATTTGTAATAGCAATACTTTATTTAAGGTCTAAACACTTCTACCAAACAACATATAAAATTTATCTCACTTTTTATCTTATCTACCAAACACAAACTCATATTAAACTTAATTCCTCATATCCTAACTCCTCAAACTAAATTTAACCTTATCCACTCTCATCCTAACCTATCTACCAAATGGACCGTATGACTCCAACTATTGTTGAACTTATATAAATACTAGTTCATGTATATCTTCCCCCCTCTTCCTCATTGATAATGCAGATCTTAGATTTGAATTTCTTATTGAGAGAACCCTTGCATAAGTCTAGAGGTGTTCACGTAACTCAATCGTAACTGAACCGTCGGTTCACGGTTCTGAATTTTCAAAACTGGAACCGAACTGTAGTTGTGGTGGTTCACGGTTTGAATCGAACCGTGTAGGACGGTTCCAGTTACGGCTTCGAACCATCTAAAAAATTAATGCTAATATATTTAAATTTTTGAAATTTTAATCATAATTACATTTTTAATGTAATACTATAATTACTAGGTAAATATTTATTTTAATTTACTCTTAATTATATATAATATCCATATAATAATATATTAATAATGAAATAAAAAAAAATTGATGAGTTATTATGTCATGAATATTTAAATTGAATAACACATTAAACACAAATACATTAATGAAATAAATATTAGAGAAACAGAAAGGGATATCTATTTCTTCAATCATCATTTATGTATGAATTATGACAATTATGACAATTTGTTTTTATTTTATTCGAGAATCTGATCATTTGATTTGGGCTTTGGATGAGCTTGGAGTTGTTTGCTTGCTCTCTCTGTTTAGATATCTATCCGCGCTTGAAAAAGCAATTTATGGCAATGTTCAAGATGCGACGATTTAGAGGAGCCTCCCTGAGCAGCATTTCGTCGAACAGTTGAAGGGCAATCTGGTATTGTCTCATCTTAACTAGAGAATTAAATAATTTCGAGAATTCAATAGCAGAAGGGTGTGGCTGCATTCTTACCATCTTGTGAAATAAGGCGACTGCATCATCGGGCTTCCGCATGCTCGCAAAATCGAATGCGGGCTTATCGGAGAAATATCTAATTCGGTGACTGATGTTGAGAAATAAGGCACAGTGAAGGGATCTGACCGAACAATCTGGCAGAAATCTTGTCAAAACCATAGCGGGGATGAAGGGATCTTGATCTAGTTGAACGTTATTATATGTAAGGGTCAGAGTCGAATGCATTTACGGATTGTTGCGAGTCAAGAAGGGGAAAATTTGTTGAGGAAAGAAAAAAGGCAAAATATAAAAAATGTTTCAAATCATAAAAAACGTTAATATTTTTTCTTTTAAAAAGCATATTATTGCTATAATAATTAGCCAATGTTCGAAACCAAAAATTTTAAATTTATCATTTTCGTAACTATCAAATTTATGATTTTTCTAATGAATATTAAATATTGAACTATTGAGTGTGAATTTTTATTGGACAAATGAGATTATTTCCTATTTTCTACTTTAAAATCCTTTTGTATATGATCTATATCATATATATATATATATATATATATATATAGTATAGATCATATAGAAAGTGATTTTAAAGTAGGAAATATGAAATAATCTCAACCATTAATCATTTTAATCCAACGGATTGTATTAAATCAAATTTATAATTATATAAATTATTGATTATCGGCTGTTTTGAGTTAGTAGAAGGATAATTAAGTAATTGTATGGTATGAGAGAGAGTTGGGCGTGTTTTATTTCATGCAACTATGAGAGATTTAAGGAAATAACCGATGCAATTATTATGGTGGTTATTTACTTTCCTTAATTACTACATTATAGATTTATTCTATGATTCATAATGTATCAATTACGAATTGATAGTCATACATCAATTTCGTGGTGAAGTTGAAGAATATGGCAGAAGAACATGTTGAAGGTTCGTTTCTTTGTGTTGATCGAGTAGCAAGTTTGCGCACTGAGTTATTATATGAAGTAATATGCATTATCAGTAGAATGTTATGCATCGTTGTTCTTGTTTTATGCATGGTTAACGGTTCATTAAATTATGCGTTTTTTTGTATGTAAATCATAACTGTTGATTGGCGTTTTAGTATGCATAGTAAATTGCACAATTTATTATTCGAGTTTTTTCGGTATTAAATTTATCATAAATATCATAATGTTTGTCTGATAGGTTATACGAGTAAATGATTATGTCATTATATGTAAGTAGTTCACGTGAATTAAGAGTAGTATTAATTGTATTTACAAAATTAATGCATAGTAAAATATACCAAAAAGCATAAATATATTTAGCAATATGCATTAGTACTACAATAAGTCAATTGATCATAATATGTATGTACTTGAGTTACATATATACATAAGTGCATCGTCATTTAATAAAATATGCATTGTTAACATATTTTATAAATAATAGGTTTTGTCTATTAGGTTTGTATGTGTTCTTATATCTGTTTTTCATCATTGTTTTTAAGGTACGGGAGATTTCTATAATTCAGATGAATGAGATATTTATATACCTAAGTGTGAGGACAATTTGAAACCAGAAGTAGGTCAAGTTTTTAAAAATTTAGAAGATGGTATCCAGTTTTATAAAACATATGCTGCAATATGTGGGTTCGACATACGGCATGGTACCATGGCAAGGGCTAAAGATGGTACAATTATTTCCAGATACGTGTTGTGCAATCGTGAAAGCTTAAAGAATGTTGACCGTTTAGATGAGAATGATAGGAAAAGACGTAGATTGTCCAGTCGGACAAATTGCAGGGCTAGAATTATACTATTTTGAATGGTGCAGATGGTTATCGTGTTAAAGCTTTCGTTGAGGCACATAATCATGATATGATGTCTATTGAATTCAAAAGGTTTATGAAGGTGCACAGAAAGTTTGATGTTGGCCATCAGAATTTTATGTTGAACTGTGCAATGGTGAATATAGGACCCATGCGTTTTTCGCCTCTTTAGAGAGTTGGTTGGTAATTATGATGATGTTGGGTGCAACTTGTCTGATTTTAAAAATTTCAAGCGTGATCTCCGTGCGTTTGTTATTGGCATTGATGCCCAGATTATTTTGGATAAAATGCAAAAGCAAAAGGAGGTGTGCAATGGGTTCACGTTCGAATATTCTGTGGATGGAAGTGAGAAGCTAACGAGTCTGTTCTGGGCAGACGAGCATGCTAAAAGCAATTTCAATGCGTTTGGCGATGTTGTATCTTTTGATGCAACATATTGTACTAATAAGTAGGTTTACACGTTTTTTATATTGTACCTGATCAAATAAAATGCACCGTACGTTTTATGAAAATGCACTCTATAATTCATTAATATGCATCTTTTTTTTTTTTCACAGGTACAACATGATTTTTGCTCCATTCACTGGAAAAGACAATCATGAGAAGTGTGTAACATTTGCAGCAGCGCTTCTTACCTCGGAGGACGTAGAATCGTATTCATGGGTATTCAACAGGTTCCAAGAATGTATGGGTGCAAGACCAAGTATATTAATTACAGACCAAGATCCAGCTATCAAGATTGCTGTGGAACGTGTTTTCCCAAGAACAATACACCATTTTTGTATGTGGCATATAATGTGCAAGGTTGTTGATAAGATTCCAAAGAGCTTGAAAGAGAATGCTGATTTCACTAGGAAGCTTAACGAGATTGTATGGTCTGATCACGTCGAGCCGCCCGAGTTTGAACACCGTTGGCATTCAGTGTTAGAGGAGTTTGAATTATTAGACGACCAGTGGTTCAAACACATGTTCTCTCTACATAATCATTGGATACCAGCTTACTTCCGAGATGTACCGATGAGTGGTTTGTTCAGTACAACTTCAATGTCTGAGAGCGAGAACAGTTTTTTTCGCAAGTACTTGAATAAAGGTTCAAACCTTGTTGAATTTTTTATGCATTTTAGTACAGCAATTGATGCACAACGCAATGCGCATGATCAGTTGAGTAGCCTGGACAAATCATCTTATCCGGAGTGCAAGACAAATTAGGATTTGGAAAAACATGGTGCATCTATTTACACACACAAGATCTTCTACGACCTACAGAGGCAAATTCATTATGCTATGAATTCATGTTCGATTAGAAGAATCATCGAAACAGCCAGAGGTAATGTTCATGAAGTGGATGATCATAAATATGGTCTATTTCATGTTGTTCATGAGTTTGAAAGCCTGGATACAAGATGCTCATGTAAACGTTTTGTTCGGCGAGGCCTTATGTGTCGTCATGTGTTGGTTGTATTGAAGAACATGAAAACTAATAAGATTCCGGAACAGTATATTGTGTAGAGGTGGACAAAATTTGCATGTTTTAAACAGAAGCAGAGCATGTTATGTGGAATAAGTGTGGATGGGGGAAACATGAATGTTCTGAAAGATGTTTTCTCTGATTTCTATTCGATGATTGGCAATGTTCAAGGTTTGGATTATTTGATGGTTGAGGTTGCTCAGGATCTATGCATGCTTAGAGAAAAGTATGAAAGTAGAATTCCAAAAAATACAATGTATGCTGGAAAACAAAGCATTTTTGAGAGGTATTACGGAGCTAAAGTTCCTCACACGGTTGATGTACATCCACCAGACCCTGTCAAGACCAAAGGAAGTGGGAGTAGGCTTAAATCAAGAAAGGAGAAAGCAATACTCAAAGCAAGCAAGCCAAAAAGGAGATGTGGTAATTGTAAGCAGATGGCGCATCATGATTCGAGAAATTGTGATAAGATACACGCATCGGGAGCAAAAGAAGTTTGAAACAATTTAATTTTAGATTACGTAGTGTTGAATGTCCATTTTTTTATAAGAATCTGACGTTTTTATAATGTTTAGCAATTTTATTGGTTGTTATGTGTATTTAGATATGTTATATTTGGTTATGCATTATATAATTATACATAATGCATAATAATGAACACTTGAATGCATTGCAATTTTAAAATGTCAAGCCATAATAAATAATATATTCATACATCAGAATAATAATTAATATGCATTACACATCTTTTACATTTGCATTACATAATCAATTAACACGCAATTTATAGTATAAAACATTATAATGCATATATACGTATAATATTATGCATATATTTAGAATATAACTGTGCATTTTACTTACATAGTCATATGAACATTACGAATTTAACAAAATGAATTGATAAACTCAAACTTATAACTGAAAAATACTCAAATTAAGATACGCAAAATGATATATAAATTGCAGGAATGACAAAGTGTTGAATATTTTTTTAGCAAACTAAAGTAGGCGTAGATAAACGATTACATGTTCTATACACAAACGATCAAAAAAAACACGCATAAATTCATATAATTGTTCAAATATCAAATTAATTTGAGTTGTTTGTCTATGTTGAAATTTGGATCTGAACTCATGAGTTGAATGAACTCGTTCGCCTCTGTGAGGTTTGCATCTCTATACTCGTTGTGCTCCCACCCAACAATTGACGCGCAGTACCTTATTCGAAGCATCTTCAGCTGCTTTTTCGACCTTTTGGACAATCCACACGACCATTTTTTTTGGTGCGCCCCATGTACGCTTCCATATGTCTCATTAAGTAGATGCCACAATCCGTACTGTTAGACGTATCAACCCAATACATTGTCTCAATTTTAACATCATAGTCGGTTGTATCTTTGTATCTCCACCCATAGCCCAGTTTTTTTACATGCCCGATGAACAGATCCAACTGCAAGTAAGGTTAATGGTTAAAATTTATATTATTATATGTTAATATAACAAAATGAAAGATATGTTAAGATTTCATACCAGCCTGCGAGGCACGTCTCCGTATTTTTCGATTGCTGCATCTTTTTCTGTCTCATTTTTGCTATCAACAATGGCCACACAATGTTTAACAACGTCTATGCAAATGAAATAGTAGTGGCCATATCTAAGGATAGGGAAGAACAACTGCATAGGAGCATTTGAATTATAATATGGTATAACAATGCAGTTTTTAATATATAATGGTACATAAATAATAATATAATAGTTCAATCAAAACATGTCTAACCAGATCAATCTTATCAAGGGTTCTATCAGCAAACTTTGCAAACTCATCCTCCAATTTGTCACAGAACGATTGACTTATTTTCTCATCACTCCAACCATTCGGTGGTGACACGATAGTTTGTAACTGTGTACACAATTACACAAGTGATAATGTACGTCATGCCGGAAAATAACATAATATGTATAGGATATCTGAACTTACACAAACATTGGATGTGAAGAAGTATCGAAATGGTGATCCCTCCGAACGAATCGACTCCATACGATTAAGCATCATTGTCCACACATCAATTACACTAACATTGATCAATTCACCAATTGCCATCGTAAGCAGCTTGTTTCTTCTCAGTACAACCTCCCTGTACCTGAATAGTTCGAGGTCTCTGTATAATATTGCAAATGAATTCATTAGTATAAATAATTCGATCAAAAAGTATATTACGAATCAGATTCTGTGTTTGCATAGTGAACAAAGCTATTGCTTTCTCGCTCCTATTCAGGTTGGATCTTGCATCAATTTTTCGTTCAATGTATGGGGAAGCAAACTCTGAGGCCACCTTGAGCTTACTCTTATTACGGCATGATCTTTTCGCCCGGGCTGTAACTTTGTCCTTTCTCTGTGACGGTTATGATTTTTATAGTCATATATATTATATAATTATTATATAATACAGAATCAAATTTTAAAATAATATACGATTACTTCGCTGGCATGTTTTTGAATGTCTACTTGTACTTCATGAACAGGTGAATCAAGTCAATTCTGCATATATTGAAACGTATGTATGAATATATTTGCATTACGTAGAGAAAGTAAGTTCATAATACGAGTTATTACATACATACCTGATCAACTGAAGTTGCTGCAGCTATCAACGTATTGATATTTCCACCGTACCATTTGCCCTGTTAAGTAAGTATAAAAAAAACACTTATATATTAATTAGATGTAATGTTGTAATATACATATTTATAGTGCATATATCATTTGATTGAACCTGATCAGCACACTGGTTGATTATGTTATCAATGCTTGCATCAGTCATTTCCTGTATAAGTAAATAAAATCATAATATATATAATTAATGCATTAATTAATCAACACTTATGAATTAATATCATCACCAGAATGCATTATAATGTAGTCATTACATACCTCATGCATGTCAACATCATCAACGTTGACATCATGTTCTGCAGGGGGGGTTGTCTGACATTAAATAACATTCATGTCAATTTGTATTACAGACATCTATCTCATCAGCGGCCACATCTTGTTGAATGTCCTAACAATATGTTTTCAAAAATGATCAAACACGATTTATTTACATTAATAAACATAAAAATTTAATTAGATGAGTAATAATTTTTGCATACATGATCATCATCTTGCACAATCATATCAGATCCATGCATAACATCGTCTCCAACTTCACATTGTCCTCTCACCTACATGTGATTACAGGTGTTAGTATAGAGTATTACATAACATATATACATTGAATGACAATATGAATTAGATACATGCATTCAATGCACCACCAGTGTTGTTCTGAGCATTCAAATCATCATCGAAGACCTGTGTGAATCCTGCCCTGAAATTAGGGAGATCATCCGTTCTTTTTATGTAATCAGCCACAGTGGTGGAGTTTTTCAGTATTGCGTCCACATCCCGGAGCACGTCTGAATTATCCCAGAATGCATCCAATTCGGCCTGGGATTCTGTCTGTGTTGGCAATGAAGTCGAGGCGATGTCATTGATCCCAATCAGACGATGTGCACACTCTACGCATTTCTTCACATTCACGTGCTCTACCAAATGAATCGGGGCTTCGTCAATGAGTTTCACAAGATCGACCAAATCAGTAGTCAACTTTTTTGAAGCTGTAATTATAAGATGTGCATAGTTGTTAGCCAATGTGTCTTCACTTGCATGTACGTTCTCAGAATCTTTGTATGGTTGATCGCCAAGTGAGCTATCTTGCAAGCCACTTATGTCAATAGGACCGCATTTTCTTCCGGCACCGAAGCCACCAATTCTCATTTCCTCTATCTGTCTTATCTTCAATGTTTGGGGAGTCCAATTAGATATAAGAGGAAAGTTACGACTTCCAACCTTATTGAGGATTATCATTCTATCCACATAGAAAACCTACAAAAAATGCATTGTTAATCATTAGTATAAGTTGATATGAATCAGTGTTAGCATTTTACAATATTAAAGTATAATAGACTTACAACAAGAAACAATGCAGGGCCCACAAACGGTTTGGACGTGTCCTTTGACCATGACATTCTTGTGCTAACAAGGCATCTCATCATGTATTCACACCAATTGAGTTCTCGTACTGTATTGACGTCCCTGAGGCAATTCATGATGTTCGAGTAGATGTATCCACATCGGCTATTTTCAAATAAGCACGCAACAACAAGAATCATAAAGTTCCTCTTGAACCAGACACCCCCGTCAACATCATTCTCGAGCATGACGTCGACTAACATCTTTGGTATTACCTTCCCTATCTTGTTTGCAGGGAATAATTTATTCCACTCACCAAGCAGGTCTTTACCCTTTTCATGTCCATCTTCGACAATCAATTTACCCCCAATAGGCATACTAAAGCCCCTGAAGACGTCTTCATCCAGAACTGCTATTCTTTGTTGTTCTTCAAAACAACTTCGCAGCTTTTGTGGTCAAATGACTTAACCACAAAGTGGCCGAGCTTTGTAGGCAGATCACGTATCCTCAATTCAAGCAGATGACCGAACCCCATACTACGCACTGCAGCCTTCTGTCTGTCGTTGAATTTGCTAACAGCTGCAAATAAGGTTGATGGACTTGTTCTACACGATATGAGCGGGTAGTTTGCTTTCGTGCTTACAACATGATCATCTTCTGAATCGCTTGCACTTGTATCTGAACTGGTTGATTTTTGTGGTTCAGTACTCTTATCCTTTCTCTTCCTCTTTCTCACATTCGTTTGTCTTCTATCACACTTGGGTTGTGCATCAACCAAAGATTTTCGGTCAGCGGGGTCATGTCGTGCCTTGGTTCTCTCTGTATACAATATGAAATTAAAAATAGAATCAGAACAAATGTAACAACACAATACAGTCAGACATGATATTATTTAGTGCATAACATATTAATAATCAATGTATTTTTTTAAACCAATTTATATGCATTTATTTATAGAGATTAAAATAGAATCAGAACAGAAAATTTAAATTGCATATCAATGTGATAGTCAATAAATTTTTAAAACAAATTTGATGCATCTACATATATCACAACAATCTCAAAGTTCAGAAGATTAACAAATACAGCAAATCATATAGACATATCACAATGCATAATATAATAATTATCAATGCATTTATTTTTATACCACAATGCAAACATACTAGTTTTTTGAGTTTATTAATAAATAATAACAAAGTATAAAACAGAATGCACCTCAGTATGATGTATATGCATTGTATTAAAATACAAAATGACAATATAAATCATTAGAGCAAATTGTTCTTTTTTGTCACGTTAAATTAAAGGAAAACAAGAATAAAAATCCACATTACTAACAATAGAATTAAATGAATAAGTTCAAATTCAAGATATATTATGTGCAAACCCTAATTTTTTTCACAAATTCAAGAGCAAACAGTGCATTGTTACATTTTTAAGTATGCATTGCGTCATAACAGATATCCAAACCAGTTTCAGCAATCTAAAATTGGGTTCACATACAATAAAGAACGATATAAACCAACGAATGGACTCTATCGCATTAGATTAAGTTGCAAATCGTCAGAAACCATATTTATTCGACCCCAACATCCATTTTTATGCACCATCAACTCAAAAAAACTAACATGCACAGTGTAAAATACTATTTTAAAGTACAAATTAGCAATTTTTTTAGAATAGGAGCACTGCTATCAGTGATTTTGTGCAAAAAAAAATGAAATTTTTGAAGCGACCTAACCTTCATTGCTAGATATCAACCTTCTTCTGGTACGTTGTTCTTCAACCTTTGCTTCTGTTTGTCTGGGTGGACTTTCGAAGTCCTCGTCGTCATCGTCAACCAAAGTGTTTTGGCGAGTTATCGGCATGTCTTCGACGAAATGGAGAAAAATTGGTGGTTGTACAGAGATGGATTGTTTTCGAGAAGAATGCATTAATGGGGTGTTATTTGAATGAAAATGCAGATTGATTGCGTGTTTTGGTTAAAAGGTAACTGCATTTATGCAGTTGCTATAATATATGGAATGATTTTTTTTTCCTTAATTATACATAACTCCCAATGCATTATTGACCAGAATACCCTTATACATTGTTTAAAAACAATGCACGCGAATTCCACAAGAAGTTCAGCGCGTTTTTTAATTCAATAAGAGCCGTCAGATTGTGTTGATCTAATGGCCGAGATCATTTCCTATTTCCTACTTTAATTTCTCTTTTTACCTGAACCACTCCCTATATATATATATATATATATATAAAATAGAAAACATTTCAATTTTAATGGCGATTTTGTAATTAACTTTAATTTCAATGACAATAGTAGTTAAGTTATTAAATATATTAATTTTTAATAAATTTGTATTCGCATAAACAATGCATACACACGTAACTAAGAAGTTATATATTACATATTAATAAATTAACTACTCATATTCTCTCATTTATAATCATATTATTTCTCAAAAGTATTTTATTTCGTTTTGAAAAATATATACAATATAAATCTTTAATTAAAGATCATCAAAAGATCTTTAATTTGATATATGATATATAAAATATACATTTCATATGAATAAGTTATGATCATTTAAAATATCGAAATAATTGTATATCCATATATATAAGGATATACAACAAATAAAAATGGTTAATTTAACCGAGTAAAAATAAATGTTTACCGCTAAATCATTTATATCCGTACAATTAAAAGATAATTTTTTGTTCATGACTTATATGAAATATTTTATCGTATAATATAGGGAATTTGTTGTTGTTTGTGATTAGTTGATTATGATATATTTTATCATTAAAAGAGATAATTTTTTATTCTGAGAAAATATTTGATATGTTTTTATCGTGAATTTGAATTGTATGTTGTGTATATATATACTTTAAATTTATCACTCATTTAAATGATAAAAAAAAAATTGTTAAATTGTTAAAGATTGTTAAGAAATACTCTTTGTCCTCTTTAATTAGACGCACTTTGACCAAAATTGTAAGAACTTTTTCGTCAAAGTGTGTTTAATTAAATGAGACAGAGAGAGTAATTAATTGTGAATAGAAAGTAACATTTTTTTTAAAATAATATCTTATTAAATTTATTTATCATAGTATTACAAATCAAACAGTTCATATACTAGATTTTTCAATTAAAAATATATTGAATAGATTCGTTAATTATATTTTTTTTTATCTAATGACTTGATGTTTGATTATATACTATTAATTAATTAACATTAAACTCAATAAACTATTTATCTTATTGTTTATTATATGTATGTCTTGGTACATAATAAATTATCTATATTTTATTTTAACAATTATACTCCATTAAAATTGTTATAAAAAAATCCTATGCATGTATAATATGTTTCAAAGAGATTTTATTAAAGCCGCGTTGGTTTGGTAAGGGAGATGAAGCCAAATAAGATTAATAATATGACTTCATCTATTATTTGGTAAGAAATTTTAGTTATCTGGCTGGCCCCAAATAAATCATAGGTACAGTTTTATTTCACTATTTAGACCTTATTAATAAACCTACCAATTTGTTTTGATAAATTCGTGTGGATCAAACACTAAGTCATACTAATTTTTTGAAATAAGAAACTTATCGAGAAACACACTCACATTACATTTATCATACTTTTCAATTCTATTTACCAAACACAATATTAAATTATCCTAACGACGAAATTCGAGTCTGTCATTGATTTCGCGTTTTTTAGTAGCGCTATTCATACTAATTATTCCATATTTTTTTTATCGTTGTACATCTCATCTACCTTATCTAATGCACTTTAATTTAACAACCATATTATAAATTTTTGAAGATATAATTATTTATGATTGGATTATCTCAATTATAATATAATTAAAATTAATTTTATTATTTTTAAATATTATTATGCATCGCACGGGTGCACAAACTAGTAATGTTAATTTGCATTACAATTCTTCCTTAAATCTATAGAAATCAAATAGTTGGAAAAATATAAATCTATAATGCATATATGATGTAAATCATATATAAAGTTATTTTTTTAATATAAAATAGAAAGTGATTGGGTTGTTCGTAATTGAAATCGTGTTGCCCTTTTTAACCCGGATATATTGTATTTTTAAATCAATAAAATATTCTATAAATATTAATTCAAAGTTAAATATGTAATTGTAGTAGGAAAAAGAAAATTCATATTCTTAATTAATTTAGTTAGTTTCGGTTTCTTAGGAGATATAGTGGAGATTTTAATTTCCTTATATAACTACCGATTGAAAGAAAATAATTAATTAAATGATACATAAATTTAGGATGAAAAATATCATAATATAGTTTATTTTTTAATTTCTTTTTACACGCATTAACTGATCATTTGTATATTTTTTACGTAATTGCATTGTAATACAGTTTCGTTTGCATTATATACATATATCATTTGAATTATGTTATATGTTCGTTAATTTTTTTATGTTGCATTATCTATATAAATTAATGCACTTGATAAATGGTCTTAAAATCATATCATTTGCATTGTGTTCGTTAATACATACATGTCCTTTTTTCATAAATAAATGAAAAGAAACGAAATTATGATGATAAATATATAAATTACCTATCAACCATAAATCTTAAAAGATGTAAGATGTAGATAAGTTTTTAGTTTTTACATAAATATGTGTTCTCATTTGATTCAACTCCTATATATAGGATGTAGATCATATAGAAAATAATTTTTCAGTAGAAAATATCAAGTAATTTGGATCGTCCATAATTGTAATCGTGTGGTAGTCAGATTCACGTTGGGATCGTCCATAAATATCTTGTTTGGGTAAGAAGCTCTTTCCGAACTCAGATTTACGTTGGGATGGACAGTCCGAACATATCTTGGATTCCCAATGGCCAACGTGAGCCATGTTGCAAGTTTTGCAATGAGTTTCTTTACTCATCGCCATCTTGTTTTCCCACAGAAGAGTTCTCTTTCTTTCGAACGCCTCTTCTGCAAACTTGGTTGTTTTTCCTGTCATAGTATTTAACAGGAATGTTCCATTCGTAGAATTCTGAAAGAACTTGAATGAAAACTTGACTTTGTCCATCTCTTTGAGACAGACTCATAATCCCCATACTCGCCTTGTTGTGATTTGATCATCAGATATTGAGGCGATCATTGGAATCTCATTAGTTGGTGCCTTGATTTGGTTGAAGGCATCCATTCGGGGTTTTCGTAGCCTTATGTAGTGAAAGGCCTCATGATTCCCCTTCCTTGCTGGTTCTGGTGCTGCACTTATGAAATACAGCTCCAGTGTATCACCTCGGCAAAGTTGGTCGTTATTTGCTCAGGTTTCATGTACCGCTTCCTGGATCCATCGGGGTAGACCCTTGATCTCTGGAAACGATGGGGACATAGTATAAACTGAGGCAAGTGCCCCAAATTCATACCACTGCTTGACATCAAGGAGTTTTGATCCCGGCATCATCCATACCCGCGGATATTTCCTTGAGATATCAACCCTGCTAGTACTAGGATTGATTCCTACTCTTGTGAGTAATTTCTCCCAGTTTGCTTGATAAACCTGTTCAGCAGAGGAGAAAATAATCATATTAGTATTAGACTCAGATTTGCCTGTCATTGGCCTGAGACTAATCTCTCCCTCTTTTTTCCCCGAGGTGGAGGGTTGACATGATGGTTCAGGCGGTGAAACTTTTGCATCATCTTTTTCTTGGGCCAGTGGTTCAGACTCCACTGACTTAGAACTCGCTTGAGGGGTATTTGAATCCCCTTCTACCGGTTTAGGTGCCGGAACACTAAACTCTGCTTTCTCTAGAGGTTTTCTAGAAGCCTGCAGGATTGGCTTTTTCAATGCTGACCCTAACTAAGTAAAGGTCAGCAAACAGGCTCGTATTCTACTAGAGACTTTCGTCTTATCGGTAGCTTGCATTTTTCTCATCTGATCGGCATGGAGAGTGCACTCGTCCTATTCTTCCAAAAGCATTTCCAAGTTCTCTCGAAGATGCCTCTGTGCTAGCATGATGGATCCAATCTCAGCAGGCTCCATCTCTTGTTAAAAAATCTGCAAGAACATTTTCATGAGATTTTAACACGACAATATCATAAATATAATATTGACATAAAGCTTGTCATCTAAGTAATCTAGCCTTTTCAGGCTTTGATTCTATGTTATTTATTAGGAAAGCTTTAACCTGTGTATTATCAACTTTTAAAGTAAATTTCTTGGCTAGTAAAAATAAAGGCCATTTTTTAAAGGCCTGTACTACTGCGAAGAATTCCTTCTCGTTGATATGCCATCTAATGACCTCATTTTCTGGGAACAAACCACTGCAATATCTGCATGCTTCTTCACCATATGGAGTGATCTTTATTAGGACAGCTGCCCACCAATGATCACTCGCATCTATATAGAGAACCAGATCATCCTCATCCTGTGGTATTGAAAGCTTTGGGAGGTTTCTACATTCCTCCTTTAGTTTTCTCATTCTTTGTCGATGTTCTTTTGTTCAGATGAATGGAACATCCTTTTTTAGCAAACTGCTAAAAATCTTCTTGTGTTTTGCAAGATTTTTGATAAACATTCCTGCAAAATTAACAACTCTTAGAAAACTTTGAAGTTGTTTTTTCTCTTTCAAATCCTCTGGAAAAATTTGGACCTTTTGTACAATATGATCTTGTAGAGTAATTCCAAATTCATCAATCTCTATTCCCAAAAATTCTATTTTTTGGGTTGCAATTACTGCCTTCTTCTCCGACAGTACTAATCCTTCCTTATAACAAACATCTGTAAATAATTCAAGATGTTTGATATGTTCATCCATATCTTTTGATGTTATTAGTATATCATCAATATAGACAAACATGAAAGAAAAATAATCTTTAAAAAGATTATCCATTTTCCTCTGAAAAATTTGGGGAGCATTAGCTAACCCCATTGGCATTGCATTCCAAACGAAATGCCCTTGTGGTGTGGAGAAGGCTGTAAGCTTCTTACTTTCTTCCTCCATGCGAATCTGGTAGAATACTGATTTGCAATCAAACTTTGAGAAGACCTTAGCATTTCTTAATGACAAGTCTGGGTTTACCTCTTTTAATCTCACCATGATTCCTTACCAAAAATCCAGGACTACTGTAAGGAGAATTGGCTGGCTCGATTAACTTCAAATCAAGGTGTTCTTTGATAATGATCCGCATATCCTCCTAATCTTTTAGGTTCATTAGGATTGGTCGGAATCTTACGAACTCATGTGCCCTTTCCGGTTTTACCTTCAAGGTTGCTTTGAGTTGGTTCTTTCCCCACCATGCTAAAGGATTCTCATTGTAGCATCTTGAGATTTTCCTTTTAGCATCTGCAAGAGAAACCTGCATTTGAACTTCAATTTCTTTGTTAGAAATTAAAGATTTCTTAAGGATATAGATTTCCTCCATTTGAAGATCTTTTTCTTTGATACAGCTAAGCACTGTTTCGCTGAACCTTCTTTGATCCTTCATCTTTGGTTGACGAAGTTTTCCTTCATCACCACGTTTGCTGCGAAACACTACCGATAATTGGCGATTAAACGCCCCTTGCAGCCGTTGAACAATGATTTTATGTTCACAGTGGGTTGTGAACACTAATCTCCTCCTTTCATTGTCCTGCGTGTATCGTTTAAACATCTGTAGGAAATTATTTCCCAACAGAATGTCTGCTCCAGTATCATGGAAATAGATTGGTGGAGTTTTAACCTTGTACCAAGGTGTTTGTCCGGCTCCTCCAATTAATATTTTCATCTCTTTCACTCCTTTGGATAGGAATAAGATTCTTTTGGAGAAATCTCTTCCAGCAATTTGTGGTAACGTATCCTCAACTTCTGCTGGGAAGATTCATCTTCTTGTTGTGCAAATTCCTGCTCCAGAGTCAATATAGACAGCGAAGTATTCTGCCTTATATTTTTCATATAACACCCCAATTGGGATGTATATAGAGAACGGACTGGTCATACGATTAGAAGTCCTTTTTCTTCTATCGTAATTCCCATTCCATCACTGATTTGTTTCCATGGTTTGTATTTTTCCAAGAAATCAAGTCCTAGAACCAGAACATCTTCGCGTCCTGCTCTACCTTCAATCTCTACAATAAAACCCCCAATATCTAGGGTTCCATTGTAATGATTTATCTTTGGTTGTGGTAGATAATACAAGATGTTGCAGGGAAAATTATTTTCCCATCTTGTAATATCAAATCTGGTTTTCATTCCTCTCCATCCTTCTGGGCACTTCAGATTGACTGAAACCTGTACCCTCCATGGTAATTGAGGTTGACTCTCTTGGATTGTTTTCCTTCCAAAAAGTTGTGATATAATTCTATCTCCCTGGAAAGATAATCTACCTGCGCTTAACCTAAGACTTTGATCATGTCTTATAACTGGCCTTTCTTGTATTTGAATGTTGACCTCCCTTCTTTGTGGAATCTCCATTCTATCGAGACCAATGGTTGTGGTCACCTTCTTGAAAATATCAGGTATTTCGATAAATTACTTTCCTAAGAATAACTCTGTATGATGAGAGTTGGAAAGCGCATACGAAATCTGATATGTTATTGAATAAGGTGTGTTTCACTCATCCAACAGCTTCTTTCTTTTGAAATCTTGATAAAGGGTCAAGGCTTTACTAAAGCCTGAGTCGTTGAGATTGTAGGTAATCTTTGGATAAATAATCCCAACAACTTGACCCGCACAAAGATTACCCGCAATGGTTCCCATCACCGAATCTTGCAGGTTTCAGATCCTCCTATCACATATCGCTATGTCTATAGGAGTGTCAATCCCTGTGAACGTCGTTGATTTGAGCACCAACTGTATTTCCCCAATATGTGTCCATTTCATTTTTTCGGTAATATCTGGTTTGAGCTTTTCCAAATCCTCACGTATGTCACTTGCTGGAATTAATTGTATCTCCACCTGATTCCCTGTGAACTCGATTGGAAGGGACATCTCCCGTCTAGTAATTCCATAGACGATGTGATGTTTTCTTCTTCCTAGACTGAAGTTCCTAAGAACGCTGTCTAGATTGCTCGCATTAAAGCCTTGATACTTTTGAATGTTCAAGCTTTTCTTCATGATTTTGTCAATCAGGTTCGGAGAGATCATAGTTTGACTGGAAAATCCAGTCCGATCTTCTTTTTCCCGATGACACGATTCTGCTTCAATCTGATGATTCTGTAGCTCCATCAGATTCTCCTTCTTCACTAAGGATTTCCTCTTGTTCGTATATACTCTCGTCTGAGGGTATATCTTCGAACTGGTAAACTTGTACCAATTCTTGGAAATAGATGACATCTTCGATGTCTGGTGTAGAATCGAACTTTTGCATGCCTCTTTGCTCGTTTTCTGGACAATTTGTTGAAATATGTCCCTTTTCTCCGCAGGTCCAGCAATTGCAATCCTTAAAACTTTCATTAGCTCTAGTATGAGCTTTCCTGAAAGTTTTTCTTGCTGGAGTTCTTCCTTGGAAACGGTTTGAACTAGATCCCTGGAATGAACTTCTGCTTCTGGCTGGACCGCTTCTTTGTCCAGTTTTGTAGGATCTAGCCTTCTGTCTAGACCACACAGTCCTTGGTCTCCAAGTTTTTCTTCTTGGATTTCTTTCTTTGGAATAAGGTTGGTACCTATTCCTCTTGCCTTTTGTTATTGAGGGCTCCTCCCCAATAACCACTGGAAGATCATTATCTTCGCAATTCAGATGAGCTGCTTTATTGATTTTTCGCAGCTTTTTCAGATTTTTCTGAGCGATGGCTTGTTGACACCATTCTGAAAGCTTTTGATGTACATAAGACATCCTTTTGGCGATGCTATCATTTGCCTCAGGGATATATTCCCTAATTAGCATCTCCTTCCATGGGCTTGGAAATTTTAGGAAGAAAATTTCCTTTGCAATCGTTTCATCAGCTTTTGACTGATGTTGGTAGATCCTAAAGAGTTGAAGGAACTTATTGAGCGCCTCTTGATCTAAGACGACAAGCCTTAGATTATAAAGCGCCAATAAATACTTCCTTCTTTTCTCTTTATCGAATCCTTCATAATATCCTTCGCCGATGAAATGATCTTTGAATAAGACACTCATCCTTCGGATAATTTCGGAATAAGATTCCTCAATGAAGCATTGATTTTTCAACTCCATGTGGAATCCTTCCCAGGCAATCTTCACTACGCCCGCAAGACTAGTTTCAAGAACTTTTACTAGTCCTTGCTTGTCGAGGTCGAGTGTTGCTGCTGCAATCCGCATCGATCCTACCCATTCATCTATTACTGATTCACGATCCTTGAAGCTAACTTCATCAAGATCGAGCATCACTCCATATGGATGAATGGGATCAAGGGTGGCCTTTCCAACCGGTGAATCTTGGATTCTAGGTTGTCGCCTTCTTCTTGTTCTTTCCATTAATACAACTTCATCTGGTACAGCTGAAGTGTACGATGGTCTCGCATGGAAATCACGAGCTTCCCACATGGCCTCTTCGGGTGGCGCTTGTTGATTTAGTGGCACCGCTATGTGCGGAGGATTGTTGGCTTCCACCATCTGTTGTTGGTTCATTTTGAGATCAACAACCTTCATGTTAGCAAAAGATTCTGCTAGCTCTTGTAGATCATCAAGTCCGATTCTTTCAAGGTGATTCATGATTTTCCACCTTGAAATATTCGTACATATCTTTCTACTTGAGGATCCTTGCCATTTTCGTTTACAGGTAAATGATATTTTGGCCCTTCGGTGAATAGCATCTTGTTCCTTTTTTCTGAACAAGATTTGTTCTCCAATTGGCCTACTCGAACCTGAATATCTTTCAAGATGGTTATAATTTCATCTTGTTGAATAGATATTCGGTTTATCTCCTGGGGTACTCTGTACAGGCAGTTACCGTAGTTTTGCACCGTCTTTTGGATCTCCCTCAAATCAACCGAGATTTTTGAATTATCTGGGTTGATTTCTTGGAAGACTAGAGTGAACTCCCTTCTGTCTTGGTTCATTCGAAATGGGTGGGATGACCCATTTCCCTCTGCATTTCCACCTCTCTTTGAAGTGAATGACCTACTCGGAGTAAATCTTGGTATCTACTCATCATGACAATAATCTGTAAACTTTCATTCACAGATACAGGATCATGAATCCTTTCGTCTAGCTTGTCAGCTCAAAAAAGAAATTTTTCTTGGTGCTTACTTGTAGTAATCTCCAATTTTTGGAGAAAATACCTGTAACAGAAGCATCTCGGACAATTGTCCGGATCCATATTTTCTTGGAGGTCTCCTCCTTTAGGATAATTACTATATGTAATAAATAAAATATAATTCCTTAATAAACCTAGGGCTCTGATACCATTTTCGAAGTTGTTATAATGGCAAGATTTATTTCCAACATGTAAACATGTTATAATTTCAATAAGTAATATGTTCAAGAAATTTCATAAAAATCCGGTCGTGAAAAATAAAATCCGGTCGTCAAAACCCGGTTGTCAAAACCCGGTTGTCAAAACTCGGTCAATATTTTTTCGACCAGATTTTTGTTTAATACCATTTTTAAATATTTTGAGCATCTTATTAATTGAAATTATTTTGAAATACTAATTATTAAGGGTGAAAAATTATAATACCCATTTTGAAGATATACATGTTAAAATTACCCAAAATCTCAACCTACATGTCAAAAATACCCATTTGCTTTTTTAAATATATAAAAGTACATTGATTTCAACAATTCTTACACCATTTCTTACACACTCTTACACACTTTATTTAAATAATAGTTTACTTACATATTTAATAAAACATATATTATATTTTGGACTGTTATGTTTTATTTTTCTCATATATAGCTATGGACCTCTCATATATTATATATCATACATGAAAATATATTATCAATCGATAAAACCATCACAAATATCATCTACAACAAGATAGATC